>JAOXOE010029795.1:0-13930 GCA_028565055.1 Phoeniculus purpureus
CCATCCTAAATAGTCCCTCCCCAGCCTTTTTGTAGGCCCCTCTCAGATACTGGAAGGCCACAAGAAGGTCACCTCGGTGCTTCCTCTTCTCCAGACTGAACAGACAAAAAGCAGACTGAACAGACTGACAAAACCCGCTTGGACATGTTCCTGTGCGACTTGGTCTAGGTGATCTTGCTCTGGCAGGGGGGTTGGACTGGATGACCTTTCGAGGTCCTTTCCAATCCCTAACGTTTTGTGACTCTGCAGTTTCACATCTGAATTTCCTTTCAGAATTTCAAGCCAGCCCACTTGCTAACAAGCTTGAGGCACGTTTTTGTTTGTTTCTCTGGTTTTGCCTGGCAGTTCAAGATGTCAGAAAACTTCTAGTCAATGCAAAGAAAAAAGCCACATGTCCCATTTGCCTGAAGACCTTAGATACGGGCCTGCACAAGTCAACTTCTGCAGCCTTTGCTAGAAGTTTATGGATGGGTGCATATCCAGAAGCTGGCTGTGTGCAAGATGAGGTACCTATGCTGGTGCCCATACATGACCGCACACGGGTGAAGTTCACGCTTGCAAACATGCTCTCAAGTCTTCCTGTGGAGAGATGTCCACTGGTGTGCCTAGGTGGCACGAAAGGCCAATGGCATCCTGGCTTGGATCAGCAATAGTGTGGCCAGAAGGAGTAGGAATGCAATTCTCCCCTTGTACTGAGCACTGGTGAGGCTTCCCCTTGAGTGCTGGGGGCACTTCTGGGCCCGTCACTTCAAGAAAGAGATTGAGGATCTGGAGCGGGTCCAGGGGAGCAATGAAGCTGGGAAATGGACTGGAGGGAAAGGCTGATGGGGAGAGGCTGAGGGAGCTGGGGGTGTTTAGCCAGGAGAAGAGAGGAGAGGGAGACAAGACTCAAGGAGGACCTTCTCCCTCTCTACAACTACCTGAAGGGAAGTCATAGTCAGGTAGGAGTAGGGCTCTTCTCCCAGGCAACTAGCAACAGGAGGAGAGGGCAGGGCCTGAAGCTGCACCAGGGGAGCAGTAGGTTGGATATTAAGAAGACCTTTCTCCCAGAAAGGGTGACCAGACGTTGGAATGGACTGTCCAGGGTGGCGCCATCATGCCTGGAGGTGTTTAAGGATAGACTGGCTGTGCCACTTGCTGCCCTGGTCTAGCTGGTATCATGGTGTCAGGTCATGGGCCGGACTTGATGAGGAGTTCTTTTCCAGCCTCAATAATTCTATGATTTTCAGTCAATGATGGTCTGCATCCCCTCTCCTAACTCAAGGATTTGCTCTCCATGAGCTCTAAACTCGGGGAGAAAACCATGTGCCTCGTTAGGCTGGTGATGCTCTAACACATCAGCGCAGTTTCCAGCAACCTGGTGGCGGGCAGTTGACTAACAGGATGAGAAACTAGAAAAAACGTTCTTTCAGCTTGAAAAGGAAAAATAAATGACATTAGCCTCTTTTTTTCTTTCCCTTCTTTTTAGCAATTATTTCTTGTTTCCAAATTCCCATCTATTTCCTGGTTCCAGCACAGACATGCCATGGGAAAGGCAGTTCTCACGGGGTTTGCACAAACAGGAAGCATGTGAATTTTCAAAAGAGACCCTATTTTTATGAGCGCTCCCGCTGAGTTTTGCTGACTCAAGAGACCTTGGCCGGAATTTAAATAAGCAGCTTTGGAGTAACTGAACCAAACCTTTGCATTTCCAGGCTGCTTATCTGCCACTCATTTTCCAAAACAAAGCAACGAGCCTGACTCAAAATGAAACCCTCTGCCCACGGCGGTGACTTGCAAAGAGGTTGGTGCAGAGCAAGGCTTTCCCAGTAGAGCAGAAAGGCTCTAGGACTCACAGCAGATATGAACGATCCCATTGCTAGGGAATCCCTATTTCTTTCCACCCCTGGGAAGGGGATCTGGCCAGTCGTCACGTGGACCTGTCACAATGCATCACCTCCCTCCATCCTGATGCTGCACAGACCCTGGGATGTCGAAAGCCATCAGTCCTGAAGGGGATGTTTATTTCTGTTGATGGCGAGGTAGAGATTTGTTATCCGCTTGGCATCCTCTCTGAGCAGAGCAAGGACATGCCACTCCCTCCGGCTGCTTTTCGGCTCAGCTGGGATTGCTCAACCTTTCCTAGGGATGGATTCTGATATTCTGCCCCTGGCAGGTGGCACTTGGACACATGGAAATGAGCCAAACCCCACCGAAACCTGCCCAAGCACTGCTCTGAGGTCCAAGGGCTGCAATTTTTATTCCCAAATGGAAACTGAGACTTTCGGGCTGGTTGGAAGGGGTGAGTGCTCTGAAAAACAACTGGCTTTTTGAAGAATAAGGTGAAAGGAGCTTTCTGTGGCTTAAATTCTTTACGCTAATTTTAACAACTATTCCAACCCCTTGAAAATTGCCACTCTGAAAAAATAAACAGAGGCCATATTCAGCCACTGAACTGGCACTCAGGATTTACTCGGCCAAGACCAGGAATGCCTAACAGTAGCCAGCCTTATTCCTGTGTGCAAAAGCGAAGAGAGAGAGTGGGAGAAGGAGAGAAAGAAAGAAAACGAGGGCTACTCCAGGCTAATTGCCCCGTCGTTGGATTGGGCTGCTGACTTTGGGTTGGTTTTAAGTTACATGTAAGCAAGTGAAATGGTATATAAATAATAGCAGGGGGAAAGCTACAGTGGAAAAGCCAGCCAGTGTCTGTCTGACTTGATGTTCTGTTATTCATCAAACCCTAGTGTGGTTTGTGTCACTGGAGGCGCACTCATCAGGAGCCAGCGAGCTGCCCTTGGAGAGCACCCACCAGCCCGTCAATGCAGTGTGTTGGAGCTGGAGCCATCACCTAAGTGGCATCACCAAGTCAAGAAAAGCTCTCAGTGAAGTTGCTGTCTGATGAGCTCCAGCTCCCACTCTGGGAGAGCCCATTAACATCATCACTGGTCACCAGAACCAGGTCAAGGTGGGCAATGGATGCAGTTTGGAATTTGGGTGAGCAGGAGTGGCTTTGCTTCAGAAATGAATTTCAGGAAGTCTACAGCAGAAATGAGGGTCTCTACAGATCTACTGACTCAGCAAATAAAACTTCGCATCCTTTTGCTTTCTCCCAGATATCTTCGAGAGCAGATCAGTCTCTAAGTCAGAACCACAAGCCCTGATTGATCTACTACAGGTGCCCACATAGCTCAACAGATGACAATATCTCAGCCTTTGGGTCTCACTGAAGAATTGACTTGATCCCGCTGACAACCTTCCTTTAATAAACCACTCTTTCCTATAATTTAAGTCTATGTATTTATCATTTTTTTAAAATACGTGTTGTTTTCCAAATACAAGCAACCTGCAGTAGATATTAGGCAATTAAAAACTCTACCCCATCTCCTACATACACAAATATACCCCTTAGAGGGTGAGTACTCTACATCCTGCATTTCAGATACAACAACAATTCTGCCTCCCATTTCCTCCTTGGATGCATTTTGGGTTTTTTCCCCACTGTAATCTCCTCAGTTTGGTTCGTTGTTTCTTTTTCTCTCTGCTACACTTCCTTTGCATTCCTCCATCATTTCCCAACTGTGTTATCTCTGCCATCCTTCCCACTATTTCTTCTGATAGGAGATGTCCCTCATCTCTGACAAGTGATAATTTCAAACCCATTGGATAGATTGAGTTGGTTTCGTTAGCCATTACACAAAGACTTGCTGAAACACACTTATTTATCACCTTTATTTTATAAGTGGGATCATAGAATCATAGAATCATTAGGGATTGGAAGAGACATCATGAAAGAATCTGGTTTGATGGTTATCTCCACCAGTTCATCAACTTCTTTTCCATTATTGGCTTTCTGAGACCACGAATAATTCAAAAGAGCAATACCGTTTTCTTCGCAAATCAGAGGCAAATGTATGAGCCCAGCACAGGATTTGGAGGGAAAACATCCCAACACCAGGGCAATTCTGAGAGGACAAGCCATGAGGAATGGCCCCCATAGATCAAAATCTTCTGTCTATACAGCCTCCACATACTTCAACATCTGTGAGTATGTAATGAAGGAAGACCTTCAAGCACAGAGGAATAGAATAAAGGAATCCAAGCTATTTCTGTGCTAAAAACCATCTCTCAGCATGGCCAGCCTAGCTACTTGGGGTGGCTATAGAATCACAGAATCACAGAACATTAGGGATTGGATGGGACCTCGAAAGATCATCTAGTCCAATGCCCCTGCCACAGCAGAATCACCTAGATCAAGTCACACAAGAACATGTCCAGGTGGGTTTTAAACAACTCCAGAGAAAGAGACTCCACAATCCCCCTGGGCAGCCTGTTCCAGTGCTCTCTCACTCTCACTGTGAAGAAGTTCCTTCTCATATTTATGTGGAACCTCCTCTGTTCCAGCTCACACCCATTGCCCTTGTTCCATCACTAGATGACACTGAGCAGAGCCTGGCTCCATCCTCCTGACACCCACCCTTTCCATATTTATCAACATTAATGGGGGTCACCCCTCAGTCTCCTTTTTTTCCAAGCTAAAGAGCTAGGCAATGCACCAGGCAGAGGTCACTTCTCTGAGCAGTCATGATTTTTCTCCCATATATTTGTTCCCCACCTACCTGTTCTTCTGCGTTTAAATTTGGGATTTTTTTCTGACCGTAGTGCTGGGACAACCTTAAATATAACCCTGGGCAAAATCCTAAAAGGCAATCCAAAGCAAAAAAAAAGCCTGTGACCACACAGGAGGACTGCAAACAAGAGTTTGGCTTAAGGTTTTACTACCAGGGTAGGAGCTTTTCTGTTGGAAACACTCTGCTCATTACCCAATGGCTGCAACACAAGGAGGAGACAGAAAGGAATCCTTTACAGGATAGTTGAGCCAATAGTTATTTATCATAAATAATATGTGAGGCTGCTTGGTCCCGAGCCAAACATTGCAAGTTTGTCCTGGCAGACATGGTGCTACATCGCAAACATGATTATGTCATGTTGTAATGCGAAGCTGCCAGCTAAGAAGTCTGAGACAGCATCTCGGAGGCTTGGGATGCAGAGGACAGCCAGCCACCGATGACCAAGACCGGACTTAATGCTGAGAGGTTCTGCCAACACACAGGTGATTGGTGGAAAAGAGAAGGAAGCAAGTAGTGGGTGAACTCTGAGAGAAGCACAGCTCCAAAGCTGGTTACACTGCAGGAGCCAGCCTGGAAGAAGCTTGAGCTCCTCATGTCCATCACAGAAAACAGGCACAGGTCTGAGATAGCCAGTGGCTGAGAAACCACTGAAGCTGAACAGGGAAGAGGGGAGCAAGTGCTGTCATACAACAAGTAAATCATCCCGATTTGGTCATTTTTTCAGTTTCATTCACAGCTGCTGTATGTTGGCTCATGAAGATCTGCAACCTTCTCGGTGCTGGACGATGCTGGTGTTTTGACCTTGAGTCCAACTGAGCATGAGCTCAACCTGACTTTAAATATAATTTTGTTTCTTTAATGTGAGATCACAGAATCACAGAACATCAGGGATTGGAAGGGACCTTGAAAGATCGTCTAGTCCAATCCCCCTACTAGAGCAGGATCACCTAGACCAAGTCACATAGGAACATGTCCAGGTGGGTTTTAAAGGTCTTCAGAGAAGGAGACTCCAAAACCCCTATGGGCAGTCCGTTCCAGTGCTCCATCACCCTCACTGTGAAGAAGTTCCTTCTGATATATATATATATGGAACCTCCTTACTGGAAACACTGAGTCAGAAAGCCCTGTGGATCAGCCCAGGAAAGGAGATGGGTCAGTACTGGGAAGCACCTACAGAGGTGTCCGGATTTCAGTGAACAGGTTGCACATGCAGCCGCATTCCTGTGTGTTGAGCAGCCACGTGCTCAGCGGGCACACCAGGGCACCTAAAACTCACATCTAAAAAGCCCAGGCTACAACGAAGAGGAAGAAAAAGCGGTGGGCAGGGGAAATAAAAAGGAAATATGTGGGCAAGAGGAAGGAATTATTCTTTCTTCCACACCCTGGGCTCTATTCATAAATCACAACATCATTTTTTAGATGTCTAGAACAACGATACTGTCCGGCAAGATGAAATACCAAACCTATGTGATGTCACCTTTTATCTCAAGAGTTCTGCACGCTGGTCCTGCTCCTGAGCCACATTTGTTCTGCAGATATTTAGACCAAACCTGACGTTTCATAGACTTCCCTCCACTCGTGCATGTGTTGGAGACAGTTGTTTGGATTAGCACGATCAAAAAACTTAACACAGCCTTTCAAGATCCCATTTTCATCTGGGTTTGCACAACACATCACTGGGAGAGCGGTGCCAGAAGGACGTTTTCTTGAAAACACGACGCACTTTGTTGTGGCTGTTTGCAACCGGTCAGATCCTGGGATGCCCTGATTACCGTGACCCATGCGCTTTCGTACAACCCTCAGATACAAAAGCGCTGTGTACGAACGAAAACCGTTAGCTTTCGTACCACATGTGTTGTACTGATGCCAGTGGGAAATGACAGAGAATGTACAAGGTCATGGTTTACTAAAAATATAGAAGTTTAACATGTGGTGTTAATAGAACACACAACAGGGGTCACTGGTACAATGGAAAATAATTCATTTCCAGTGTCAGGCCCAGTAACTCACCAGGAAAGAACACATGAAAATGTGTTACTTATATCTTTCTCTTTCTATTCTTTATGCTGAGTTTTAGGGTGGGGGGGAAAGAGTACAATTACTACTAACACAAACGTATAAGTAAGAAGGGTGATTCAGATTTCAACTGCAGCAGTATAAACCAGGCACGTCAACCCTACTGGAGCTGCCAAAATTGCCTCAGCGTGTGCAGCATCAGCACCGCACCCCCTCCTTCCTCCCAGACGTTTGACTAGTAGCAAGCACTAAAGCCCCACCAGGATGTAGTCAAACCTCCAACACTGTCTCTCTAGCTGTTGAGGTGTCTCAGACCAAAACTGAGCTTCACAAAACCCTGCCCGACCACTATCTAATCCAGGCATCTGTGCTTCCAGCAGTTCATAGCGTAAGGATTTGTCTTCATGGACCTGGCACTAAGATCCCAGAATCACATCGCAGCTCATCAGATGGTGTTCCTCAAAGCAACATGCCAGGCTGTGCCTTGCACAACCCATAGCTACGGGGCAAGGTTGCAGCATCCCCTGCTTTTGCCCATGACATCCAGCCCGAAAGTACTCAAAAACCCCTCTCGCAGGGGGCTGCCACCCACCCTCCTCACATCTCCTGGGGCCACCACAGCTTCCTGCATGTGTGTGTGTGTGTGTGCTGCACTGGGACCCCTTGCCTCATCACCTGGGCTGCACAAGACCCAGCAGTCCAGCATGAATCCCAGAGGCTCTGCAATTCCCAGGCATCCCTAGTCAATTAGAGGGGAAAAGAATCAGCAACAGATGTTGCAAAGTTGCCTGCTCTAAGCAAGAGATAAGTCTGTGAAACGCAGCTACGCTGGACATGGCAGCTGATGCTGCTGACGCGCTCTTGGCTCTAGCGAGCACACCCTGTGCGCATCTCAAGCCAAACATTAATGCCAGGAGAGCTGATGCAACACTGGCTGGCCAGGAGCACCCCAAATAAACCTGACACACAGCACTGCTCTTGCTCTGCCTCTACCTGCCTCGTCCAACGCGCCGCAAGCTGCCCTGTCAGCAGCTTTTGCCTAAAGAGAGCAGCAGGTGAAACTGTTTTTCTTTCCTTCACTCCCTTACTGAAAGTGTTTTCATTTCTGGGTTGGCTCAGCCCCTTTATGTAACATGCATGTCCCCGTCTGAATAGTCAAAGCTGATTGAAAACATGTTTGAACTTCCCCTCGTGTCTCCTGGAGTTTCTGCTGCGGTCTCTGGTGCTTGCTCCACTGAGCCGCCCGGCAGAGAGGTTTTGTGCTTTCCAAGTGAGAACAGCCATGGTCAAGCTAGAAAGGCTCTTGGAAATCATCGGTCAGTCGGATCGAGGAGACCTATGTGTGGGGCTTCCCCATCACATGCTCTTGGATGTCTTTGTAGTCAAATCTTGAAACGGTTTTCCTTTCCCTGAGAGCCGCAGAAAGGTCTGGGAGCAAGTCTGCAGGCTGATTTGTGCCCATCGACATCACCCACAGTGTCGCTAAAGTTTATGGGATTCTTCCTGTCTGACTCAGTCAAAGGATCATTAAAATAATACAGTGAGAAACGCAGCACAAAACCCACGGCGGAGCAGTTAAACCGAGCAGACAGATGGAAAGATGGATCAGGAGGAAATGTGTGCCGGGCATTAAAAGCTACAACACAGGGGCTGTGCAAGTGCACGTTTGCCTACAAAACAACAGAAAAAGGCTTCATGTAAGTGTTTGTTATCTTCTGCTGCCCTTTGATGGCCTAAAGTCTGCTTGGCTGATGGCAATGGATTTAAATGTAGAGTCTTGCATCTGGGCAAGAACACCCCCATGTACCAGTATAGGCTGAAGACTGACCAGTTGGAGAGCAGTGTGGGAGAGAGGGACCTGGGAGTCCTGGTGGCCAGCAGGAGGACTATGAGCCAGCAATGTGCTTTTGTGGCCAAGAGGGCAAACAGCATCCTGGGGTGGATCAGAACAGGGGTCGTTAGTAGATCAAGAGAGGTTCTTCTCCCCCTCTGCTCTGCCCTGGTGAGACCACATCTGGAGTATTGTGTCTGGTTCTGTGCCACTCAGTTCAAGAGCTACTGGAGAAAGTCCAGCGTAGAGCAATGAGGATGATGATGAAGTGGAACACCTCCCTTATGAGGAAAAGGCTGAGGGACCCGGGTCTCTTGAGCTTGGAAAAAAAGAGACTGAGGGGTGACCTTATTAATGTCTATAAATATGTGAGGGGTGGGTGTCAGGAGGATGGAGCCAGGCTCCTCTCAATATCATCTAGTGATAGAACAAGGGTCAGTGGGTGCAAGCTGGAACATAGGAGGTTTCATATAAATAGAAGAAAGAACTTCTTCACAGTGAGGGTGACGGATGATTCTATGCTTCTGTGATACTCACTTTCCCCTCTCTTTAAGTGGCAAATGTCAGTGTGAAATTCATCCATAAACGTGCATTCATCACATCCTAGTTGCTACGATTAACAACGTGACATACAAAAGTATTACAGCACATAGTACACTCATAATAAATTCCTAAGAGATGATATTATCTGGCTATTGGAAAGCCAACCACGTTACAACACATTAAGCTCACGGTAAAGGATGCTGCTTAGTGAGGCTGCATTTCAGTCCTAGGGATGATAGGATGGACCATGGTTTTTCTTTAGCAAATTGATTCTCCAGTTTTCTGACACCGCCCCTAAGAATTCAGAAATACTTTTACAGGTTATATCATGTGTCGTACATAACAGGGTCTTCGCTGAGGTTAGGGGTAGCTGAGAAACCAACTCAGGCTAGAGGAGTCGTTCTACTGGTCCCAGTGAAATGCCAATGCATCTGTAGAAACACTGAGTTAAAAATCAAGCAAATAATTGTAGGAACTGGAAAAGTGAAATACCTCAGAATATCATTTTACGAGCTTCTTTCCTAGACTTGAGTTGTCCCAAGTTACGTTAAACCACTTTCTTGGCAGCAGGCAGAGCCATGCCTGCCATGCTTTGTGGGTTATTAGGGCTCAGCTGATGGCTGGTAACCTGCTTACCACCCCTCCCAGGAATGGTTTGCAACCAGGTCACAGAATCACAGAACATTAGGGATTGGAAGGGGCCTCGAAACATCATCCAGTCCAAGCCCCCTGCCACAGCAGTATCACCTAGACCAAGTCACACATCCAGGAGGATTTTGAACATCTCCAGAGAAGGAAACTCCACAATCCCCCTGGGCAGCCCCTTCCAGGGCTCTGTCGCCCTCACTGTGAAGAAGTTCCTTCTCATATTTATGTGGAACCTCCTATGTTCCAGCTCACACCCATTGCCCTTGTCCTATCCCTAGATGACACTGAGCAGAGCCTGGCTCCATCCTCCTGACACCCACCCTTCACATATTTATAGACATTAATGAGATCTCAGTCTCCTCTTCTCTTGGCTCAAAAGACCCAGCTCCCTCAGCCTCTCCTCATCATGGAGATGTTCCACTACCTTCATCAACTTTGTGGCT
Source organism: Phoeniculus purpureus (assembly GCA_028565055.1). Lineage (NCBI taxonomy): Eukaryota > Metazoa > Chordata > Aves > Bucerotiformes > Phoeniculidae > Phoeniculus > Phoeniculus purpureus. Next base: position 10,089 of record JAOXOE010029795.1, read on the forward strand.
CTGCACTGGACTCTCTCCAGCAGTTCTGTGTCCCTTCTGGAACTGAGGTGTCACACCAAACACATTCAAAAGGAGAAGGTACCATCTTTTGTACATCTACAGCAGTTTCTCACCTCTGAAGGAAGAGAAAATCTTTCTCATCTGTCTTAGGAGCAAAGACAGTGTTGTTGGCGATGCACTGGATTACAAAAAAACACACTGCTGAATTAATTCCTGTACAAGCTGCAGGCAGTGTAAATCACTTTTTACGACCACCTGAGAGGAAAACCACAGCAAGGAGAAGGATCGGTATAAAGCCTCAGTAGAAGAAGGCACACATAAGGGTATTTAGATGATTATAAAAAGCTGCTCTCTACCCAGATCATCCCCAGACAGCAGTTAAAGAGGCAGAGCCCTTGTGAGAGCAAGACTTGCTCCTGCATCACTTTTCAGAGACACCTTTTCCCAAAGGCACACAGGGTTCAGCTGTCACTCCTTGCCTTCCCACTCCATGCTCTTTGGAGGACTGGAATTCAAATACTCCCACAACTGCTCAGGACACTAAAGGGGGAGGTGATTAACCCCTGAGAGCTCCTGACCCCTGCCATCAGGGAGCTGCTCTTTTTCCTGCTCTTCACAGGCAAATCTCTGCCTGGCAAAGCTCCCTTTGCAGAGCTGGCACCAGTCCCACCTGCACCAGTGCAAGTGCATTCAGGATTTGCAGGGCTGGGATGCAGGGCCAATGGGAAACTTTTATCTGGTACTTATCAGAGCCATTAAAGGCCCAAGAAGAGCTGAGCACCCAGGAGGGTCAGAGGCTGTGCCTACTGGAGCCAGCAATGCAGCCCAGGGCAAGAACACTGAGGGGGAACTCAGGCAGCACTGAGCGAGAACTTAGCACCCAGTCTTGACATGATGCCTCTCGCTCCCTAGAAAGCCCTTAAAATGCAGCAGGTCATACGGAGATATTTAATGTGTCCATGTCAGTTTGGGATCGGGGAACTGGCGTTCAAAGATGGAAAGAGCTTGTCCGCTTCTTACTGGGCTCTACTGGATTTATTTGCCTCTAATATCCCCTTTAAAAGCTGTGTTTAGGTAGAATGGATCTATAGAAGAAAAGAGCATAAAGATATAAATTACTCAGATATAAATCACGGCCAGACCTGAATAAGAAGGCAAATAGGTCCAATAAATGAGACCAAGTTACAAATCCTGATCTGATCAGGAAGAAACCTCCTGTAAAACACCCAAGCCCCAACCAAGCCGCTCACTGGAGCTGGGGCAGGCGATGATACAGGTTCAACAACAGGTTACTTTCCCACACATCACGCTCTCTGTTTGCGCAGACGGATCCGTCTGTCTGCTTCTATATTTAACTAGTCCAGAAACAAAGCGAGATAACCAGGTTAAGGTTAGTGCTGGGGGTGCATGTGCGCCTGTGTCAAACAGGGGACCCTGATTACATAATTAAATGCTTTCCTGTTAGTGTAATTAGGAGACACATGCCGAGATTTATAGACGCCTAATCATCACAGACGTTCTCAGCTCCCTATCTGAGCGACTGTAGGTTCTTTTGCCAGATTCTCATTTCCACCACATTTCTACAGTTGCAAAAATTAGACTAAAAAACCCGAGACGAACTTGAAGGCTTCTTGCAAGCAAGACCAAGCCGGCTGCTGGTGTTTTTATTTCCAGCGTGCTTACACGGACTTTGTTTGTGTGTTGCTCAGCTTCAAACAAACTCTCTCTTTGTCTTTTCCCCGACAAGAGCTGTCTAGATGGAAACAGAGATCCAGCCAGCCCTGCTCTCACTGGGTGCTGTTGTACCTCTGTGGGGAACCATGAAGCAACACGGTATGCTTTTAGCCCATTAGGACATGTGAGAAAGATGAAAACTGCCCTTGACATAACTGAAGTTGGGCAAACCAGAGAGCTGGCTGCCCGTAGCCAACGTGGCAACAGCACAAAAGCCTCAGAAGATGGTGAAGATTTAGGGCTCTGACTCACAGACGGAGCAGATTAAACTCAGGCTTCCCACAGCTTCCTGCTCTGCCCCGTTTGGAAGTCTCCCTCCTCCACAGCATGGACACTTCAGCTGCGGAGGCGCACACCCCCGCCAGGCACCGCGAATGAACCCTGGCTCTTTAGCAGAGGGACTCACGTGGCACCTGCCCTTCAACCATTTCTATTTCTTGCCCCGGTTCTGTGGGTGGGAAAACCAAAGGCTGGAGAAGCTTTGCCCAGAGTTCTGAGGCTGGCTGGTCAAAGCTGCATTTCTAAGCCAACCTAAAGACCTGCGCAGAAATTTAGGTAACTCATGAAAGTACCTCAGCGTGGAGGCAGAAATCAGGTTTTAGATACCAATTTCCTTAATGCTTTTCTCATAGGTGGTAGAAAGGTTTAGGGTGGAATGAACATCAGAGATCATCATGTTTGAACCCCTTTGCCATGGGAAGGGACACCTCTCACTAGACCAGGTTGCCCAGAGCCCCATCTAACCTGGATTTGGGTGCATCCCAGGAGGAGGCATCCACAGCTTCTCTGGACAATCTCTTCTCCCATAGCTTGCCTCTCATGCTATGATAAAGGGTGGGCACAAGATGACATGTGAGTTGCAGTGTTGTCGATCATTAACAACAGGAAAAGTGTTTCCTCTGCATTTTCTTAGCCCAGCTGAATGCAAATTGATGAGAAGTCCAGGTCCAACCTTGCTCCCATCACTGGCTATCAGGTATAAGCCCAAGCTCTGGAACAGTGATTAGTAACCTCATCTAGATTTAGTTATCACAGATAAAGATCTCAGAGGCTGCTAATGGCAACCACAGCCCACAGATGGGAGCATCAATTGGAGTTGGAGTTGAAGGCAACCAGCATTAACACAAGGTGGTGTTTCCAATGGGAGCCAGGGGGTGGCAGGAGCAGGTGTAAACTCAATCCATGAAGGAATAGGTATGGCCAGGAGGATTTTCCCTGTTTTCAGAAATCCTTTGTGCAGTGGTGTTTCTGGGGATTTTATCAGCATTTCGCATCTGTGAAGCTATTGAAATGTGATTTAATTTCTCATCTATGTGATCCAGCCATTAGTATTCTGCTTCAGTGCTGAAAAATTCAGAGTAAGCCAAGAGGTTCCTGGAACCCAACAGTTAATGAGGAAAAGTTGTCTTGGCAAGAGAAATGGTCTCATAGGCTGGTTCGAATATATTAGAGGTGAAATGTTTTGCAATGGGGAGGATGCTCTTTCCAGCCCGAGCTTTTAAGGTTGAGTTTCCTGATTTGCATTCTTTTGAAAGCATAGATAAAAGCTTGGAGTCGTTTCTGCTTCCTTTGCTGTTTTAAAAAGTCCAGGGACTAGTCCGTAGATGCTGAGGGATGTACTTGGCACATACAAAATTAAAATTGAGGGAGGAAAAAAAAAAGAAAGTAAGAACTTCAGAATTTGGTTATATGATGATAGGAGATACTGTTCCTCTGGTATGAAGGCTAGCAACAAGCTGTCCTGTCCCGCACCTCTCTAAGGGCATCAACTGCAGTGTCTCACCAGGGAAACATGAAATAACTATTCTGTTCAGCCCAATGGATATTGAGGCAGGAGGCACCCCAGTGAGCTCCTTCCCATTCTGAATATCTCTTGGCTGCCTCCCCTGCTGCATTCCATCTTTTTACATGGTGCTGATGCAGAGGAGAGCAGCCTGCCCATGCCTTCACAAGCAGGGCATCAACATGTCTTCAGAACGCTGCTCTGCTTTTTAGAGGAGACTCTACAAGAATGGCAGGAAGGATGATCCAGGGAATTACAGGCCTGTCAGCCTGACCTTGGTACCAGGGAAGGTCATGGAACAGTTCATCTTGGGGGTGATCACACG
>JAOXOE010029796.1:0-13929 GCA_028565055.1 Phoeniculus purpureus
CACTGCTGGCTCATATTCATCTTCCTGTCTATTAGAACCCCCAGGTCCCTCTCTGCCACATGGCTCTCCAGCCACACCTCCCCAAGCCTGGAGCATTGCATGGGGTTGTTGTGGCCCAAGTGCAGGACCTGGCACTTGGTCTTATTGAAGCTCCTGCCATTAACATTGGCCCATTGCTCCAATCTTTCCAAGTCTCTCTGAAGAGCCTCCCTACCCTCTTGGAGATGAACACTCCCACCTACCTTGGTGTCATCTGCAAACTTACTGATAATACACTTTGTGTCCTTACTGAAATCATCAATAAAGATGTTAGACAGAGACGGTCCCAACACCGAGCCCTGAGGCACAGCACTCGTGACTGGCCGCCAGCTGGAATGTGACGATGCTATAATGAGTAAAAGGTTATTAGGAATATACTTTATTAGGATTCTACTGTATTAGGAATACTGGTGTACTAGGAATACTGTAGAAACCCCAGTTTACAATTTTTTATTTACTTGTTTCATTTGCTACATTTCTGCAACAAGAGACTGGTAAGAAGTTCATAAAAAACCTACCCAATTTAAAACTCAACTTTTAAAGACCTTGACACTCTTAAATGTGTGGCTCAAACTCTACAAAGACTTATTTGGATTTAAGGCATGTTTTTATTTTCTTCTGCACTGTGAAGTTGTACTTTTGGCATTTGACCCAACCAGGATTTCACCCTCGCACAGAACAGTTATGTTTTCTTAAGCTATTACTTCATCCAGAATTTGTCTTAAAAGAAGCAGACCATCACTACAAAATAAGTGAGAGAACATATCCAATGTGTGACTTGCAGCTTTAGCAGTGCTCCCTGTTGAGCTGAATTTCATCAGATTAATAATAAACTCCATTACCAGGAGCCTGTAAATTTGAACCGCAGCACATTTTACTGCTCTGAAGCAGCACTCTTTGTTTTAACAGGTTCCACAGTTCACATTTGTATCAGACCCGGGAAGCTTTGCTGTTAATCACTGTGTAGGACATTTTATATCATAGTTTCCCATGGCACAATGGATCTCAGTCTTCACTGTGTACCTTTGCCAGAATCAGCTGTCTCGACTATTCTCGTACCACTCTTGCCCAACTTAAGTGCATGGAACAAGAATCACTAGGAACAAAAGTGATGGGTGAACTTAGGGAACACCAGAGAGTCAACATTTTTCAATAGAGATTTCCCCTACTGTTTCAGACAGTAGAGAAGGTGCCCAAGGAGTTTTGGCTCTCAAAGCATATTAAAAAAAGAAAGCAAGACCAATACAGAAACAAAGAATGCAAACTTACTAGGCAGCAATCATCCCATGTCCCTTTCTGTGCTGTGTCTCTCATTTGCTGGAAAGGGGCTTTTTCACAACAGCTTTATGTGTGGCACCCTCAGAGGCTTTCACAACCTGTCACTCAGTCCCAGGTTTTTTTCTCCTAGTTTATTATTAGCCTTTTCTTTTTTAATACATTATCCTATCCCCTTGGCGTAGATCAGAATGGTAACTCCATTACTCTCATTATTTAAACAAAAGAGAGACATTTCATTCTTTTACAACGCACATCTTCCAGCCCAAGAACTGTATGTTGCTTTAAGCAGAAACCCTTCTATTTGTCACCGTGTTCTGCGCCCAAAATCAGTCTTTTCACTAGAGATCTAATAGAGAAGAAAATGCCTTCTACAGTTGAATCTCTCCTCTAAGCTTAAGTTTTCTGGGTCTTTTGAACATCACGCTTTACTGAAAATGCCTGATTTTCTGCCCACTCAAGAAGAAACAAGTCCTCTTTCACGATCGAGGCTCGTCTGGCTTTTTGCTCATGTCTCAAAATCCCACACCTCCAATTATGCAATATTTACCATTAGTCCACTACTTCTGTGCAAGATTTATAGCCACAACGGAACTTCTGTGGCCTTTTCTTGTTAAATCGGATGACAAATGAAAGTAGCTTTAAACCCTTATCCCCTCATTGCTAAAACATCTCACACATGATGAAACACATTAAAACCTTTTCCAAATCTGTTAGTCTCATTAAAGTGACTACTGCACTTTTCCAGGGTTAGGTTCATGAAAATATTTTGTACTCAGGAGAGGAAAAACAAGTCCCAGCTTTTATAAACAAATTCACCAGGACCAAATGACGCCATGTGAATGTTCCAATAGCTGATGAAGGTTTTAACGGCTCTCAGTGCTGTCAGACTCAAAGTGCACATCCTGCGCCAGTTGCTTTAAGTTTCTCAATCTTACCCACTACAGTCAAAGAAGCAAATTTGTTATTTCCAAGCCTCCCTGCCAACTAAGCCATCCGTTCTTTCCAATTTCTCATTCTGTTGACAGAGCAGTACAAACTGTTAATGAGCGCTTGTGCTGCTCAGAAAATAAGGCACTCTGCATTACTTGGAGCAAGTGACCAAAATGTCACACAAAGCAGCGACTGGCCATTAGTTTGTGACAGAAAAAAAAGCCATCTAAAATAACTAGTGGTACTTCAGTTTACTTCTTTCCTTTTGAGGCAAAGAAAATAAAGTGAGTCTAACAGACTCTACACTAACAGAAGGTAATTTCTGGTATCTGAAATACCATAAACAGCAGCAAGGGATGAAAGGATCACAGAATCATCATGGCTGGAAAGGACCTCCAGGGTCATCGAGTCCAACCTTTATCCTAGTATCTAACTGCTAGACCAGATCCACAAGCGTCGCGTCCACTCGATCCTGCTATGGCAGGGGGATTGGACTGGATGATCTTTCGAGGTCCCTTCCAATCCCTAATGATTCTATGATGTCCAGGCAGGTTTTAAACACAAATGGTTTTCCTAAAGACAGAGAAAGCCTGAATGATTCTGGCACAGAACTATTCGTTGTCCCCCACCACAATTAGAAGATACATTGAGAAGGTCATGGGACATGGGACCTCCTGGAAAGGTCAGGAAGCCCAGAGCAATGAGGTCACTTACAGCTATCTTGATCTCCTTTGCTGCAGCTCAAAAAATTACAGGGGAGTTTATCTCAGATTGAAAAACCCCCCAGAATTCTGCCCTAGCTAATAAAAACTGTAGATGGAGATTGCAAATAATCACCTACATGATCACCAACCCAATTATGTCCCAAAACTGTGTTCTCTTAAAGCAAAAGTGAATGCCAATGGAATTGTTGGCTGCGATGAAAACTACAGTGTGGTGGGATTTTCTTTTTATGGTTGGGATCTTCCTGACCTGCAGCTCTCAGCAGTTTTGAGAAGATAATGAGATCTTTGTTTTACTCTGAGTCATCCTATTCTTTCCAACAATAATTGGAGAGTTTCCCAGCTCTTGGGAAGGTGTCAAATGAGATTTCTCCACATTCCTTCTGGCAGTGCTCCTGGTGCTGTCCTCCACCGCAGTATCTCTTGCTTACATTTGTTTCTCAAGGGGGTCTTTGGAGCAGCTTTGCCACGTCCTTCGGTGGATTCCACCTTAACTGGCTACCAGATGCCCACTCGCTCTTTCTCAGTCATCCTCAGTAAGACAGGGAGAAAATAAGGTGAAAAAAACTCATGACTTAAGATGAAGACAGGGAGATAATATATCAGTTGCCCTCACAGGCAAAACAGACTCAGCTTGAGGAAGATTAATGTAAATTATTACCAATTAAAAATAGAATTAAGATGGTGAGAAAAAAAACCCACAAGAAAACCCCACTCTAAAACCAGTTGTAAATATCTAGGTATGCTTTCCAATGATGCTTAACAATTTGTTTGAGCTCCATTCTCGGCTCCAAGTAGTAATTTAAATGCTTGTCACCACAGAGGCACAGAGGAGGAACTTCTGAAGGCACCGCTGGGCTTAAAGTGAGTAGATGCCACTGATCAGGCAATGCCCTCGCTCTCCTCCTAGCTGCCATTCCAGGGACTAGTTATGCAGTGCTCAGTCACAGCAGTCCCAAGCAGAAAGGAGATGCAGCAAGACCCTTCAGGAGGCCGGTTCTTTCCATGAACAGTGGGAGAGCCTGAGGAGTGTTTGAAGAGTGGGTACCTTCAGGTACTGCTGTTGACTCACAGCAGGAACTGCTGGAAGCTGAGTGAAAAGGTGTAGCTGCCAGTGTAGCAGGAGTTGAGGTCTGAAGAGGTAAGAAGGAAGCGAAGGAAGACAACGGGACAAACCTGAGTGTGAGGTCCATCCCTTAGGGTTTGTTCACAGGTTCCATCAGAGAAGTCAGTGCTTCACGATGAGTGTGCTGCATTTGCAAGTCAGTGTTTCTTAATGGAGGTGCTGCATTTGCAAAGGCAAATCTGGTGTCGTTACTTGGCTCATGGCAGTCTGTAAGGTTTCAGTTATCATAGAATCATCAAAAACCAGGCTGAAATGCACCTGAAGGATCATCTGATCCAACTTTTCTTGTCAAAAGCTCAGTCTGGACAAGCCGACCCATCAACCTGTCCAGGCAAATTCTAGAAGTATCTAATGTTGGGGGTTCCTCCACTTCCCTGAGGAGATTATTTTAATGGCTGATTGCTTGATATGGACATTAAGGTACTGGAGCAGGTCCAAAGAAGGGCAACAAGGCTGATGGGAGTTCTAGAAAATACGCCCTGTGAAGAGCAGCTGAGGGAACTGGGTTTATTTGGTCTAGAGAAGAGGAGGCTAAGAGGAGACCTTATTGCTCTCTACAGCTACCTAAAAGGAGGTTGTAGCAAGGCTGGTTCTGATCTTTTCTCCCAAATTACTAATGATAGGATGAAGGGAAATGGCCTCAAGTTGTGTCAGGGGAGGTTTAGATGGATCTTAGGAAGAAGCTCTTGACTGAGAGAGTGGTTGGGCACTGGTACAGGCTGCTTAGGGAGGTGGTGGAGTCACCATCCCTGGAGCTGTTTAGAAACTGAGTAGGTGGTTTAGAAACTGGAGGTCATAGTCTAGAAGTTGGTAAAATGTTGGATTGAGGGCTGGACTTGCTAGTCCTTACCAGCTGCGATGGTTCTATGTTCTACCAGAATCTCCCCAGGACTAACCTGTACCCACTATCCCCCGACTTTTTCATGTGACTCCTCATAAAATGGAAGTCTCAATTTCTTTCTGAGTTACCTTTTATATATTGGACCATGGTCTCCTCTGAGCCTTTCTTCACATGGCAGCTTCCCAGTCCTAGATACAGATATTCACTAGACATCCACTAGGTATGTGGACTCAGAAGATTCTTACCTCTAGAGGTAAGTAGTCCATCTCCCGTGAAGACACCTTGATCCACTGAATTTGCAACGTCAGCATGTTTTATCTTTACTAGAAACAAAAGGCAAAAGTACAGAGAAGAGAAGACATAAAGAAACACCATTGTATGGAGCTCTTATGGAAGTCCTCCTGTTTACCATCTCCCTTGCCAATGCAAATAAACGAACCAACAGAACTGGAAAAGCTCCCTAATTAGATACTCAGGAATGACTTATCTTCCAAGTCTTAATAAGCGGTAAAAAACATTCCACACTTCATTAGAGGCAGAGTTAGGTGATGTCAGCCTTTAGGTCTCCTCGGGGGGGATTGCATGCATATCTTTGAATTATTGCATACAACCTGGTCATCAGGATCCTTGAGTTTTCTTCTCATGCTACTGTGGACAAGCTGTTTCTCTGGGAACTCTAAGTAGACCAACGTGCACCAAGGGGATCCATTGCTGTCTAATATCTCTTCAATAGTGCAGTGAGCTGCACAGTTTCAACACCAATATTAGACCCATGGGTCACCCAGCAGGTGGGTAGCAGATGCCACTGATGTCACAACAGCTTTTAGATATGAGCTTCTGCTCATGCCAAGGACTGGCTTTGTCCAACTAAAACAAAGGATTTAAATAACATGACTCAGTTTAGAGTTTTGAATCAGATGAGACAGGTCAAATCCTCTGCTGTGGCCTTTCATGATTCAGTTTTCTAGATTTCTAAGGACTGAATCGTCTTCCAGGGGCCCATTGCAGCTGCTCCTATGGTGTTCATTCAGTCCTATCACAATTTAATTCAGAAAACATATTCAGTTGTGAACCCTCGGGATGATAGGACAAGAGACAACGGTTTCAAGTTGTGTGGACAAGTTTAGGTTGGACATTACAAAAAACTTCTTCACTGAAGGGGCTCTCATGTCTTGGAACAGGCTGCCCAGCGAGGAAGTTGAGTCACCACCCCTGAACATATTTAAAAGTCATAGAATCATAGAATCATAGAATCATAGAGGTTGGAAGGGACCTCGAAAGATCATCTAGTCCAACCCCGCTGCCAGAGCATGGAAATCTGGAGCTCAAGGTCTGGGTTTAACAGTGGGTTTGGAAGAGTTAGGTTCATGATAGGACTTGATCTTGAAGGTCTTTTCCAGCCTAAGTGATTCTATGATTCTGCAATGTCTGACTTGCTTCCCCTGGACTACTCCTCCACCACTATCTCAGAAAACTGAGCCCACATGATTCCACCCAGTATTTGGAAAAGCACTTTAAGAACCAAGCTATAAAAACCTCTCTCTGACAGGCACTGCACATGACAAGGGGAGATACAGACCTTAATCTACAACCTCTGAAGAACGTTCTCCATCTACTAACATTCCTGTCGTTGGGAGCTGGAATAACGATCTTCTGGAAGGAAAATATTCTCCTCTCAACCCAATCTAGACACAGGGCCTCAGGCATTAGGTCCAACTCGTAATAACTGCTATTGGAAAGGATTGAATGAAAAATAGGCAACTTTTAATGTTGCTTTTGGGCAGGATCTCCAAAACGGTGAGGCAAAAGAAAGTCTCAGCTGCTACCATTTCCAGAATGATGACTCCTATCTTGTTATGTCCTTGTCAGATCAAGTGATGTAGTGACCACAAAAATGCTGATGGAGGACATGAAGTCAAACAGGACCATGTAGAAGAGTTAGCCCTGTGGTCTGGTTCCCCTCTGGCTTAGCTTGAAGGCCAAGCTGAACATGGCCCACATAGCTAAAATACCTTGAGGACCTACAGGGTGCCTGGAGATGCCCCATCCCTGGGACATTCCAGGTCAGGTTGGACGAGGCTCTGAGCAGCCAGAGTCTCTGTGTCTCTTCTCGCTGCAGAGGAGTTAGACTAGCTGAGCTTGAAAGGTCCCTTCCAGCCCAAACAATTCTATAATACTATGATCCTGTTCTCTCTGGCTTATCAGACGGCCCTTTAGTGAGAAACATACGTACACATATATACCATGTTGGACATCTGGAGTAGTTTGGCTGTAACTGGCCTTCGGATCCATCAGCAGACATAAAGACACCAGATGTTTGTGTTTGCTTACCTAAGATCACAATCCAGTTGCTGATGGGATGTTGGCCTGTGATGGCCTTGGGGCTACATCACTGAGGACATCATTTGGGTTCCCCACTGTCTTTGTGTTTCTCTGTGTGCATTTAGCCTGTGATTTTACCACATCACCTGACACCTCCTGTTCTTCCTGTTACACTCCCATGGCCAGTCTCTCAAAGCCTGCTTGGAGGAAGGGAAAGAGCACAGAATCCCAGGAGAACGTGGACAAGTTTGTGCTGTCTGCCCTTGATGGAAGCTTTATTTGGGAGCATGTTGCCAAGGACCATCTGAAAGAAGGTCTAATGAAGAGCAAACAGTCGGCTTAAGGAGGTGATGAGCTACCAGAAGGCAGTGCATTAGCAAAAACAGGGAGGGGAAGGTGGAGATTTACAAAGAGACACCTCTACTGGAGCCAGACATATGCATCCCAGTGCATGTTCCTGTCTAAGTGAAAAGACTGGGGAAGGGGCTGGGAGACTGGAAGGATGTGTGCTTTGGTTTCCTGGGGAGAGTACCAAGGCATCAGCAAGTTTCATCTTCATGAAGTAAAAATATTTTGAGCATTTCTTTGGCATTTCTGGTGCGTTCTCTAATGCATCTCAGTGCCTGCTGCTGGAGTGCCTCTCCAATTGGGAGCTGTCACTACTCTGATGAAGATCTGCCATCATGAACCTGCAACTCAGTGGTGCTGGTGGACAGAGAGGTGAAAAGGGCCTCTACCATGAGCAACACACCTTGTTGTGATGTGAGCCAGGTATGCACAGAAATGTTCCTGCTCATCTACATCTAATTACATGTAAATTCATTCCCACCACGCACTCAGAGACACGTGTCATGCACACAGGTCCACCCATCAAGCAAAAATATCTACACGTGACCACCCAGGGATTCAAATAGGCAGAATACTGGAAAGGCTAGAGTGCCCCAGGGCACCTCAAGGTGCAAAACATGGATTGACTAGGAAAATCCAGACATGGCATAGAGAGTGGAGGAAGCCAAGCAGCCTAGGAAATACCTCACAGGGTTGGTGTTAGAAGGAGGAACGTTGAAACTGAGCAGTGCAGCTCACCTGCCTGGGAAAAGAAGGACTAGGAACAGTAATAAAGGACTGGGAGGGAGAGAAGGAAAAGGACATGGCACGTCCTTGCTGTTGCAGAAGGAAAACACTGACTAGGGGGTGATTAGACAGCAATCTAAGATTTATTAATGGTGAGGGGGGATATCAAAGGTTTTTCAGCCGCACTTAATCACCAGCTTATAGTAAAAATTTCCTTGAGTCCAGAGGAAATACTCACAAGGCTCTGGCAATCTCAAAAAACAAGAGGGGAGTCTCAATAAGTCTGACTTCATCCTGGCCTTTTGTGCAGTTTGCACATGGCTGTGTCCTGCCTCAGGGGAGATGCTGGACCCAGCCCACTGTAACTCAGGAATGCTCAACGGGTCTCGCTTTAGGATCACTGTTTGTAGGGTCTGAGATCATCAGTTTTCATCAAACACTTGGCCACTCCAACCCACCTTGGATGTTGAAATATTCTGGCATTTTGTGCAAGTGCACAGACCTAGAACTTGTCTGTTTTCGATGTCTGGTATCGATCCCCCGTTAGCCTCAACACAAATACAGCTGACAAGGTTGCCATCATTCAAGTAAGGATGTTATGTGGTGACTGTCTTCCAGATGATAGGGACAGCAATGCAGGGCTGGGAAAGGCAGGTCCAGCACACCAAGTAGATGCCTCCGTGTTCTAGTTTGCTTCCTGACCTTGGAAACAAGACTGACATGGAAGGTGGGAAGAGAGAAATTGACTTGGGTCTTCAGTGGGCTTTGAGAGACAGGACAACAATCCCATGTGAGACCCCTTGCATGTCTGATGAAGGATTGCAGGACTGAACAGAGCATGATCTTTCCTGCCAATCAGGCAGATAAAAAGCCCCAGGAGTGCCTCAGGACAGTGTCCCTAATCTGCACAGGACCACTCCAACAATTAGGATGCGTGTGCTGCCCACAATGACATGTTCCTGCCTCACAAATATTAGGGACCCTTATTCCAATACTCGACATTGACACATGGCGTGAGATGAACACGGCATAAACAAGGAAATGAAAAACCATCAGGACACTGGAACACAACCTGTATAATTAGTGGAGATGTCTTACATTTCAGAAGAGATTGTCAGAAAATTATAAACCTTGCTTGGGCTAACTCTGGGCCTGGGGCAGTGCAGGACCAGTATAAAAACCAGTGCAGTTCCATAGTCTCTCACCCACTTCACTTCTCCATCTCCTTGGGAACCAGGTGAGGTCAAAGTGCCTTAAACTTCTCTTCGTACAGAATAAAGCTGTGTCTCTGTGGAGTGTAAGATAATACCTACTCTGCCCTATAACGAGGCATGGGACTGCCTGTCCTGGAGGGGCATCAGGGAGAAGGTTCTATGTGGAGAGGGTCTGGGTCTGGACTGAGAACTTGGGTTCATGTGTAGGAAAGAGCTTTCTTAGGGCTCTCTCTGCTTGTTGAGTAGACAGCCAGCCAGGGAGGCACAGGGGCTTTTCCTGCAGTCTCTCGCCCCCCAGACAGCATATGGCATGGCTAACAGGTGCTGGGGAGACAGGCACACCCCTGTCCTTGTCCCTCTCCTCTCTCTTTCACAGGTGCACCTCCAGCCACACAACATGTCCTGCTGCAACCCGTGCACTCCCTGCCAGCCCTGTGGCCCAACCCCACTGGCCAACAGCTGTAATGAGCCCTGCTGCAGGCAGTGCCAGAGCTCCACCATTGTCATTGAGCCCTCTCCTGTGGTGGTGACCTTGCCCGGACCCATCCTCAGCTCCTTCCCACAGAACACCGCTGTGGGCTCCTCCACTTCTGCTGCTGTTGGCAGCATCCTGAGCTGTGAAGGAGTGCCCATCAACTCTGGGGGCTTTGACCTCTCCTGCATTACCAACCGCTACTGCTGCAGGAGGTGCCCTTGCTAAAGCCACTGGTGACTTCCCAGAGGAGGACCCCCAGCAGCCTAGAAGATTATGCCAGTCTGAGGACAGACCATTGAGTCATCGGTTTCAGAGGGACTGAGCATCCACAGCTCCACCTGCAGAGGAAGGCAGGAAGACATGTGCCTGGGCTCTAGGCTCTTGTCTAATTTGCCTGCTTCTCACTCCTTTTTCCCTCTCTTTTCTCCGTTGTTTTCTGCTCCTCAGGGCAACGTGTTTTTCTGAAGCCATCCCTGGAGGGATTTCGTGCCTGCTCTCTTTGTGGTGTAGGCAGTTGGACACCTTTTACAAGCTCCATCTTGCCATTAGGGCACAGGCTCTGTTCCCTGGTCATAAAGTCCACTTGCTTAATTCATTTGTTTCCTTGAAATCGTTAAAATTCTGCTGCATCACACCGTGAGCCTCTGTGTGGTCTTTGCATCTCAGGATGTTCTCACAAGCTACCTTCACTATTCTGAGAGCAACCAGAGGTTTGTGTACACCACACAGAGAAGCTTTGTGCAGTGTCTCTTGGACTTGAGGAGTATTTTTCAAGCTGCCCAAATGACAGTGGCCACCAAGGACTTTACCCAGAAGTGCCTCCTCAGACTTAGAGGAGACCCTGTGGATGGGAAGCCTGTCTTCTGCTGACATCTAATCAGAAGAAGGGAGCCTTCAGGATGTAATAGAGTAGGTCAGAAGCATCATAAGCTCTTGGGAAAGACAGCTTCTCCCTCTTTGAGGAGTGTAGCTGTGCTGGAGGAGGAGGCTAAGACACAAGATTGCCCTGAAGGACAGCAGGAACTGGGTGAAGAGTCTCAGAAGCAGACCACAGGTCTGCAGGAACACAGCCAGCTCCCAAGGGCACAGATAGTAGGGACAAAGGACCCCGTGCAACACCATGATGACCTGGTGCAGTGCCTGGCTTCACACAGCTATTGCACAGACAGGGCAAGGCTGAGGTGGTTCACGAGTTAGTTTTGTTTCAGATCACAGCAAACCACCCACTCGAGTCCCAGTTCCATGTGAACCAAATGCTCCCACGGTTCACGGCAAATCCAGGACCACAGCCAGCTCCCAAACTCCCACTGCTGCTCTCTGATGACCGATGTTCCTTAAGTATAGAACAGTTCTCCTTGAGAACAGATCCTCTGCAGTGCCAGAGTTCAGTCCTGACCTGAAAGGCACCGTGTGAGAGTAGATCCCCCTTCTTCACTTTGGGATGTGCTGGTCATGCCTCTGCAATCAGCAGCTTTCTCTTTTGGGCAGCTCTAGGTTTAAAAGTGGTCTCACTAGCTTTGGCTGAGGTTCTTGAGCACCAGTTGGACCAACAGCACCAGCATACAGAGTAATTGATCTCGAAGAGCCTCCGAGGCTCTCTCAGATGGTAGGTCTCTAGGTCTGAAGCTGTGAAAATCAGCTTACCCCACACAGGAAGATGAAACCAAACCAGAAGGTCTTTTCCTCTGCATGGAGGTACCTTATGTACATCCTGGCCCATCTTGTTGGCCTCAAAAGCAAAGAGGTAACAACCCTTTTCTGGACACAATTTGCCAGTAGCTCCCATTTTATTGTGTCCTTCTTAACTACCCCTTTTTCAAAGCTCTGCCTTGCAAAGCCTTGCCTCGCTCCACAACACATTCGAGGCCAAGGGCAAGAGTGGTCCCTAGAGGTGAACCTGGAGATGTGCACATCCTATGCCTCCTGTCCACACCACCTGAAAACCAACCATAATCATCCACTAGGACACCATGCTTAACAAAGAGGTTCAAGGAGACCTTGACTTCCTCTAGCACAGGAGGCTGAATTTCAGTAGAGGAGATTTTGTTGGTTTGAGCTGGGCAAGAGTTTGATAATGGGGATAAGGCCCATAATGGCTCCTGTAAGAAGCTTTGGGAAGACAGTGAAAAAAATCCCCTTTCCTCAGCTCCAAGCAGAACCCACCTCTGGCTCAGCCAGTCAATCAGCACCTATGTGACTGGATATATTTGGGCAAGGAAAAGAGTTTTCACAGGCATTGGGGACGGGTTTAGTTCAGTCACATTTTTTTGTCTAGGAGCTCCCATTATTGTTTGGGAAATGGGAGTAAAGGGTAGAGGGAGAAGACAGCTGTGCTGTAGCCCCACCTCTGTGGAAACAGAAGGAGGGGGACAACTCTTTGTCATCCTTCACCTCAGAATGTGGTGAAAGCTGGCAGCGAATAGAAATGGTCTGGGCACCACAAAACCTATGGAAGCCAGTGTGGAGCAGAACTGGCAGTGTCAAATCACAAAGTTCTCAGAGACAGCCAGGCAGGAGCAGATGGTGGGAGCACAGCCCACGGGAGCTCACTCATCCCCATGCTGGATAGAGATGTGATTGACAGGCTGTCTCTTGGAAGAAGGGTTTCCTTGGAAGGAAGGACACTCAGTGTCATCACATCACTGCTTGAAAGGATTGGCAGAGCTTTCTCTTGAATGAAGTCAGGTTTCAGAGCTGGGGTTTGGACTATACCTGAGGGCTTTTTAACTCCTCTCTGTTGTTGTCTTTTTGTGGGTGATTTAGGTGAAGGTTTGTTTTGTTTGCACCAGGATAAGGGCTTTTGATGTTAAATTTAAATTTGAGTTGCCCTTTGCCTGTTACCTTAAGTGGCAAACCAGCCCCCCCTGGTCTTTTTATAACTCAGTAGTCCTTTGCTAATGAGGGTGAGTCTGACCTGAAGTGTCCAGTGTGGCCAGCCAGCAACAGGAGAGGATGCCCTCAGTGACGCAGCTATGAAACATCAGCTCAACTGGATTAGAAGAGAGGGGTGAGAGAAAAATGGATTAAGAGAAAGAGGGAGAAAAGGATGGAGAAAGAAAAGCAGCAGTTAGACTGCAATGATCCCATGGTCATGTCCCAGGCAGTGCTTGCTGCTCCTCTGTGCCTCTGTCAGGAAGGCTTAGACACGATGAAGCTGAGTCAAACCACAGGGACGCTGACAGGAATCAGGGTGCCAGACACGTGCAACAGAGCAATGCAAGTGGGGACCTCTTGGAGACTGGCAAACCCATTCAGCAGTATAGAAGCTGTGTATTCCTTGGGCCTCAGAGCCAGTTACTGAATAGATCTGAGGTGTATTTAGTCCTCACCAGTGCCACGGTGAGGGTACCTTCTATGAAAGAGCAGTTCTGCAAGCAGAGCAGCAAACTGTCATCACATGTGGGAATCCTTGGATGCTTGACCATGGGCTACAGGAGCTCGTCGCTCCCTGTCCATCAGGCTGAAACCAATCCCAAAGGAGGGCTTCAGGAACTGCAGGTTCCTTTGCAGTTTCTAGACCTTTGTGCCTGCAAGATCTCACCAGAGCAAACACATTCCAACTGGGATGTGAGGAGAGTATCCGGAGACAAAAGGAGCACACAGAGGCACAGGCTTGGATGCAGCAGAACTTTATTGAGCTGAAAAGGGATCACCTTAGCAGAATATTGCTGCACAGGGACACAAAAGAAAAGAGAAGAAAAATAGAGAGAGAAAAGAGGGGAAGAGTAAGGCAAAGTAGTCAATAGTCATGTTTTCAGAGAGTCCAGTCACACCTCTTCCTGCCTTCCTCTGCAGGTGGAGCCATGGGTGCTGAGTCCCTCTGAAAGCAACGGCCAGGATCTCCATGCCACGTCCATTAGCATCTTCCGCGTTCCAGGGGGGCCTTTGTTGGGCTCTGCTGTGGCAGC
>JAOXOE010029797.1:0-13927 GCA_028565055.1 Phoeniculus purpureus
TGGGTGATCCTGTTGTGGCAGGGGGATTGGACTGGATGATCTTTTGAGGTCCCTTCCAATCCCTAATGATTCTGTGAGAAGCTCTAATTATCCAAGCCCTTTGCAGAAGGCAGAGTTGCTGGGGGCTGCGCATCCAGCGAAACTCCACTGCTTCTTTTCACCATGCCACAGGGGCTCAGGATGCTCTCACAGGCTGCTGTGGCCAGTAGCTCCATGTCAGGCTCTGCGTGAGAAGCCCTTCTTCTCTAGCATTAAGTTGGAAGACCTGTAATTTTAGCAAATGACATATTTTCCGAGCCATTTCAGTTATAAATGGTGAATTCTGTGTGTGTGTGATTCAGTTGTCATAAGAAAGTTGTACACAGCAGAGTTCAGCCTGATCTTGCCACCAGCAGAATTCAACCTGATCCAACTCTTCCACACCTACTGGCTACAGTCTGCTAAGTTTGTGTGCAAATCATCCCAAGAAAATTAGTTCAGAAGATCTCATCCAACTTCATCACACATGTTGGCGCATAAATGTTTCATTAAGGCAAGTGCTGAGTCTGATGTGAGTTTTATTTATAGTCCTGAATGTCTTGAATGGATGCTTCCCCTAAGTACTTGTGTCTCCTCTGGAACACCCAGGGGGCTTAAGCCTACAAGGCTGGTAAAAATCTACAGTCGCTTCACTGTACATGTCCCACATTTTGTGCAGTGCATCAGCAAGCTCAGAACTTCTAAAGCAGCTCCCTCTGCAGCTGCTGCTGCACAGTGATGGCACCTTGGGTGCTGGGGCTCACAGGAACCCAGAGCTCCTCAGAACTGGGACAATCACTCTGTTTTCTACTGCTGTGCTTGCTCCTAACCATGCAGGCACCCAGAGATTTCCCACAGTCTGTGGGACAGCCCATCACCTGGAAATGCTGATAGCTGTTTGGAAGAGCTACCTTCCTGGTCCATCTTTATTTAGGACTGAAAAGTATCCATGAAAACGGAGTATGTTGGTCAGGCTGCTGTTCCTTGCAATAAGGCTATCCAGCTGAGCAATGGCAACCTCAGTGTGACTTCAGTGCCTACAGCCACGAGCACTGGCATAGAATCACAAACTCACAGAATTATTGAGACTGGAAAAGACCTCTGAGCTCATCCAGCCCAGCCCAGGACTCCACATCACCACATCAGCCAGACCAGGGTGCTAAGTTCTACAGCCAGTCCTTCAACACCTCCAGGGAAGGGGACTCCACCACTGCCCTGGAGGAGCCATTCCAGGGTCTGATCACCCTCTCTGTGAGGAAGGGCTTTCTAACATCCAACCTAATCCTCCCCTGGTGCAGCTTCAGGTCCTGCCCTCTTGTCCTGTTGCTGGTTGCCTGGGAGAAGAGCTTGACCCCCACCTGACTACAACCTCCCTTCAGGGAGTAGTAGAGAGGGAAAAGGTCCCCCTTGCGTGTCCTCCAGGCAAAACATCCCCAACTCCCTGGGCCTCTTCTTATCAGATTTTCCCTACACAGCTGGAAGAGAAGTAGCTTCATGCTCTCAACTACAAAATTGTGGCAAACCTGGTTACAGATTGCAAGTGGAGGGTTCTGTCAGATGATTTCATTAATGGGTTGCCCTTCTCACCCATTTTTGTTTTAGGTGCCCAGCTAGATATTATCTATATCCATGAGTATGTGCAATTGTGCGTACACCCCCTCCCCATCACGCCCAGCTCTGCAGCGAAGAAATGCCCCCTGGTGCACGTCTCTTCTAATGCATGGTGACAGAAAGCACTGGAGGGAGTGCAACACACTCATCTATTAATAAACAGCTGAAATATTCAATAACGTATGTGTAGCCATGGTGTTTCTGTGGACCTTGCTCAGACAGAGACGGCAGGTTAATACGCAAGCAGGAAAACCACCACTAAGGTTGGATGCATTCTCAGGGCAGCTTGAAGACATGTAACGAGACAAAAGGCTTCCCAGTTATGCAGTTCTGCAACTTCAGAGACCACCACCCAATCTGGGGAGTGACTCATCCCTCAGCTAAACAAGTGGAAGTGATACAAAAGGCAGCCTTGGGATTGCCTGCAGGGTAATGGTAAAGGCAGCAGAAAAGACTGGTGAGTGCTGCCAGGCAAAGCTTAAGGTTGCTGTGAGGTCAACAACTGTGCAGGATGAGTCCATATAAATGAGGGTGATGTTAGCCTGCTCCATGAGAAAACAAAAAGATAATGAATCATAGAAGCTCAGAATGGGCACGGTTGTAAGGGACCTTAAAGATCTAGTTCCACCCCCCCTGCACAGGCAGCAACACCTTCACTAAAGCAGGTTACTCAGGGCCCCAGCCAACCTGCCCTTCAACACTTCTCAGGATGGGAAAGCCACAGCTGCCTTGGGCAGCCTGTTCCAGCATCTCAGCACCCGCTCAGGAAAGAATTTGTTGCTCATGTCTGACCTCAATCTCCCCTCTTCAAGTCTGGAACCCTTTCCTCTTGTCCTCTTGCTACTTAGCCAGAAAAACAGTGAGGGTATAAACGCTGCTGACACCCCACCCCCCCAAATCTAAGTAGTTTAAGGTTACTGGATGTAATGGTAAGGAGCATTTGTAGGGATGACATGACATGCATGTAGGTCAGTCTGTGTAAGGACATACCAGAGCATGTAATTGGTATCAGTGTCTCAAGAGAGACCTTTCAGTCCTACACACTTAATTAGTTGAAGTCACATCTCTAAGTCTGAAACACTTCCAGTGCTTCACAACACAGATCCCTTCTCATGTTGATCCTTCACACTACTTCCACCCTCAATATACAGCAAAATAAAGTCCTTTATCTCAGGCAGTGTAGTGTGTGTTCTCTCAGACACTTCCGAAGTCTCCTTTTAGATGCCCTTTGCAATTCTCCCTTGCTGCTCTGCTGGTTTTCACTTACAGAATCATAGAATCATTTTGGCTGGAAGAGACCTTCAAAATCATTAAGTCCAGCCTTTTCCCAGCCCTATCAGCACCACTAAACACTGTCCTCCAGTGCAATATCCACCCTTCTCTTCAACACCTCCAGGGATGGGGACTCAACCCCCTCCCTTGGCAGGTTGTTCCAGTGCACCCTTCCAGCAAAGAAATTCCTCCTGACATCCAACCTGAACCTCCCCTGGTGCAGCTTAAGGCCATTTCCCCTCATCCTATCATGGGCCAGTAGGGAGAAAAGACCAGCCCCTGCCTGTCTACAACCTCCTTTCAAGTAGTTGTAGAGAGCAATGAGGTTCCCCTTCAATCTCCTCTTCTCCAGGCTAAACAGTCCCAGATCCCTCACAGACTCAGCCCAAATCATTACTAAGCTTGCTTCAACAGGTCACCAGAAGGCTGTTCCTTTCATCCCAGAGAAATATGTAGTTCACTGTGATGCTGCTTGCAGATCAGTCACCCTGATTTCACCTGCCAGCACTCAAGAACAAAGCTTTACAGAATTCATTTACTATTCTACCTGCCTTGGTTAATGCTAACCACAAGGATCTTGCAAAAAAACCCCCAGCCTTATTCCCCAGCCTACAGACATTTTTGCGACAGGTCAGAGCGATGGCAGTACTTGCCTGTTTTCCACTCAACACACTAAATTCCCCTGCAGATTTGCATCTGAACACTTCCACCTAAAGTGGTCATTTACAATTAACGGCCTTTTGAGTCTATACTAAGGGTCTTCTTTTCAAGAACAGCAGTGGCTTGAACGCTGGAGCACATCAGCATCCATGACATGAACAACCTCTCCCTGGTTGTATGGATGTATAGACCAGCTGTAAAATACTGGAAGCCTTCAAAAAGCACATGGGGAGATGACATTTGTTGTCCCACCTGTGTTTGCCATAGCAGAAATTATTTATTGATTGATTGATTGAGACTGGAAAAGCCCTTTGAGCTCATCCAGCCCAGACCAGGACCTAACATCACCACATCAGCCAGACCAGGGTACTAAAGGCCAAGGCCACTCTGTCCTTTAACACCTGCAGGGATGGGGACTCCAACACTGCCCTGGGCAGTCCATTCCAGGCTCTGATCATCCCTTCCATGAGGAAGGGCTTCCTAACATCCAACCTGACCCTCCCCTGGTGCAGCTTCAGACCCTGCCCTCTTGTCCTGTTGCTGGTTGCCTGGGAGAAGACCCTGACCCCAACCTGACTACAGCCTCCCTTCAGGGAGTTGTAGAGAGGGAAAAGGTCCTCCCTCGAGTCTCCTCTTCTCCAGGCTAAACACCTCCAGCTCCCTCAGCCTCTCCTCATCAGACTTTCCCTCCTGTCACTTCCCCAGCCTCATTGCTCCTCTGGATCTTCTCCAGACCCTCATTCTCTTTCTTCAAGTGAGGGGCCCAGAACTGCCCCCAGTACTTGAGAGGAGGCCTCCCCAGTGCCCAGTACAGGGGGACAGTTATGTCCCTAGTCCTGCTGGCCACACTATTCCTGATCCAAGCCAGGATGCTGGTTGTCAACCAGCACTGCCAGGTCCCTCTTTGCCAGGCTGCTCTCCAGCCACTCATCCGCCAGTCTGTAGCTGCAGGGGGTTGTTGTGGCCAAGTGTAGGACCCTGCACTAGGCCCTGTTAAACCTCCCCCCTTTGGCCTCTGCCCATCGACCCAGCATCTCCAGATGTCTCTGCAGCATCTTCTGACTCTCCAGCAGTTCTTCCCCAACTTGGTGTCATCCACAAATGTACTAAGGGTAGACTTGAGCCCCTCATTCAGGTCGTCAGTAAGGGTGTTGAGTAGGACTGGGCCTACACTGATCCCTGGGGGGACACCACTGGTCACCAGCCACCACAGTCTCAGCAAAACACTGAAAGGCTTTGCCAAAGGCCTTGAGGACTGGTGGTAGACAGAGCTTTGTCTCTTTGCCTACAGATTCTACAGCATGAGAACTACCGTATGCTACGTATAAGGTAAAACACAGTGCAAACCTAATAATGAATAAATAGCGTAATAATAAATACAGCAAATATAATTAGCTAAATCATGACATTAGTGCCCCAAACAATGTGCAAACAACTATCCAACACGCCACAGTTCTGTGATTCAATGCTTGCTTAAAGATGAGTTTTTCAAACTAAAATCATTCAAACTTCTTGATTCCAGCAAGACCTTTACACGTTAAACATAAATTTATGAGTGATTTACTTATCATCGTTTAAGTTGGTGACTTCACCTTCATTGCAAACCAGTGCAAATGTAATAGATGTGTCTCCCTCTACTCACCAAGCCCCGAATGAAATGTTTTTACTGGTATTTCAGATGTTTCTTAGAACTGTGATTTTGGCCACTGGAACTACATGAGCACCACCAAGAGGCTCGCAGTGAAAAGCACATTTCTACCTTACCCACAAAGACCTCAGTCGGAAAATGTCTGTGTAACACCCCTCTGTCTTAAGGGGATACCCTTTGACCGACACTCCTCAGGGCCATTTCTCATACAAAATTTACTCCTGCTCCTTCACCCAACAGAAAGCTTTAAGTCCAGAAAAACATATTTTCTTTGCTTATCCTCCACCTGGAAAGCAATCTACAAAAAAAACTTGCATTTATTTTCCCATAGTTAAAATGGACAAAATCCCCTCAGCAGTGACAGAACAGGCAAGAAGCACAAATGGTTCTTCTTTATTGACTTCAGACAAATTAACACGCTCTATTAAAACTGCAGTCTTGGTACATCTGACTTTGAATGCATCTGATCAGATCTGTCTTTTAAGTTAGCTCATTCTCTTGAGAATATTCCCATATACAACAACTTTACCATCACCTTAAGGCTCAGAAACACGTTACTTGCCTGCTGCTGCCTTCTTCTTGGCCTTCTTCAGGTCAGCACCTCTCAGTCATCCTGTGTTTGTCTATCTAGGTCCTTATTTTCCTACAAGGAAAGCAGTTTTGTGTTCATAGGGAAGTTGTGCAGTTGACCCCTCAATATGTCACTTGGCATTTCTTCAAGGGCTTGAATATTTGTCTGTTTCTTGTTGTATTTTATTTCAACTCAATAAATTTGTAACTTCTACACTGCTTTTCTGCAGTGCCCTGTCTGGTTTTTAAATCTTTCTTAGTAAAATATGCTGGTTTTCACTGGTCAAAGAATCTTCGATGAAGGAGTTACTTTCTGCAAAGAACAAACATTTCCCGCTGTTATTAATGCACTTTTGCTCTCCAGCCTGCAATGGGACATGAAACCTAGCCATCACAACTAACCACTTCATAGAAGTTATCTTTCTGATAATTTTGGGTACCCAAGACACCCCAAAACAAGCAAGCATTGAAGTTTCTAGCAGATATCCAACATGTCAGAGGTTGGAAGGGACCTTGAAAGATCACTGAGTCCATATAACAGAGACTCTTTTATTTTTCTTTTTCTACAAGGAAAATTTTGAACCTACTCAGTCCTTTCTCTTTAAAGTCCGCCACCTCGTCAGTGTACAGCAGCATCTCACCAGTGTGCAGTGCATTTATTCTTAACTTCCTTGAGCAGCAAAACATCTCTACATGATATTATCATAGAATCATAGAATAGTCATGACTGGAAAGGACCTCTAGAATCATCAAGTCCAGCCCTCATCCCAACATCTCCCTAACCCCTAGACCATGGCCTCAATCAAGTGCTCTAGCTACTCATTTTTTTAAACACCTCCAGGGACAGTGACTCCACCACCTCCCTGTGCAGCCTGTTCCAGTGCCCAACCACTCTCTCAGGAAATAATTTCTCCCTAAAATTCAATCTAAAACTCCTCTGACACAACTTGAGGCAACTTGAGGATATTCTTCTGCATAACAATTTAAGATTTTATGATTGCTATTCTTCTGCTACTTCATTTCTTTGAAATTCGGTTTTATATCATCTATCATTCTCTGTCCTTGTGAACAGGTCTTCCCCAGCCTTCTTCCTTTCAGGGATTAGAAGGTCCCCCTGGAATCTTCAGGCTGAAAATCCTAACTGTCACAGCCTGTCCACAGAGCAGAAGTGCCCTGATAAGGGCCAGACACTCTTTTGCATTGTGGCTCACCCTCCAAGAAACCTAATAACTGCTCATAATGATGGAGCTTCGTAGGTCAGACCTTGAGAGTTTTGATTCTTCTAATTAAAACGTGTCAATTCTGAGAGGATTCTATTTGTGTGAGTTTTGAGACAGGAGTGAATGTCTACAAAGATGGTTGAATTGTGAGGGGTTTGATGTATATTACATATTATAAATACCATACAGTGTATTTGAGTAAGTACATATTGAATATACTAATTTGGTAACTTTCAGAGTTGTTACTGAGAACTCAAAAGTCAGGCGGTGGGCTTCTTTTCAGCTGACAGTGAAAAACCAAGGACCAGTTAGCTTTGCAGAGTTTTATGTGAAAGAGTAGGGGTTTTACCTATTTTTTTTCCCAAGAGTTTATTTAGTTGTGAACTGCTGCTGAAAGCTTCTCAGACCAGCAGGTATTTCATGGAACACTGCCACTGAATCACTCTGATTCCAGACACTACACCATGTATGTGATAGCAGAATTACTACACAGGCTTAAATATTATAGATTCACGGAATCATAGCATCATTAAGGTGGAAGAGACCTCCAAGATTATCCAGTCCAACTCTCAACATAATCCCATCCTGCCCACTAAATCCTGTCCCCCAGGGCCACATCTATTAGTTTTTGAGCCCCTCCAGGGACTGAGACTACCTCCTTTCCTGGGCAGTCTGTTCCAACCCCTGACCACTCTATCAAGGAATTCCTGTTACTTTTCTGCAGAAAACTGTAGTGTTTCCTAATGGATGGTGCACCTTATCTACCAACTAATTAATTAATGCATTGATAGTCACTTTGTATCTGATGACATATGCTTTATCCTTTCTGTGAAATTATTTCTAGCTTGGTTTTCATCCCGGTGGAAATACTCATTTCATCATTTTATGATCATTCATCAGAGTTTCCTTCCATCTAAATTTTCCTGACTGGTTTCTTCCTGTTGGTTAAAGTGATATTTAGAAGCATCTCATGAATGTGTACACGGTGAGTCAGCCCAGCAAAATGGCTTTATGAATGTTTTTATGGGCACATTCCAAGAACATGCTCTCATTCTTTCTATTCTCATTTTGCATAGATTATTGAAGTAATCAGTCTGTCACATCCTAGTGAAAAATTCTGTTCCAAGCATTCTGTCAAGCTTAATAAATACTTTTAGTTATCCTCAAGCAGCAAAATCATCTCAGTCTTTGGGTGAAGATTTTTTGCAATCAACTACTTCTGTCTTTAATGCTTCAATTCATCTTAGCTTAGCAGGAGGAAATATTTTATCCAGCACTAAGAGGGCAAAGACCATCTTTTAGGTGTCCAAGACAGAATAACGATGGCACTTACCTGTAGCACCATTTTCCTAACAGATTGCTGTGGTTAATACAGCAAAGAACTGGTGATTGAATGGCACAGGGTTTCTACAAGCACAGTCACCCTTGTACAATTTATTAGCAGCACAATACAGCATTTATGGTACAACCTGTGGTTTCTAACCACCTGGACCCTCTGCAGATCAGGTCAAATCGTAGTGCATGGTTTGCTCTATCACTGTAACAACCATAATCAGGATTACTAGAAATCCTATAAAAGAACATTAGTCACTACCTCAGCCCCGGCTGGAAGCTGACCTTTAAAGGAGTTCAGAAGGTTCGGGAGGCTGTCAGCATGAGTATCCTGGATGTGCATAAACTGTGTTTCTTCTTTTGCCTATTCTGGATGTATTGTTGGCTCGCTGTGTTTTCCAGGTGTCTCAGGTTAAAAACACAGAACAATTGACAGCTTGGTCTTGAGTGGTCTCAGACAGAATATATCAGGCAGTGGAGCAGCTTAGGGAAAGGGGTTTATTAAATCTATATCTAAGAACAGAAAGAAGAAAAGCCCAAGCAAGTGAAAACACACAAAACAGAAACTCCATCACAGTGCCATCACACACATTCTGAGAAAAAAATGGGCAAAGAACTGTGGTGGTCTTTGGCTTCAGACTGCATCCCCCGGGGAAAGGAACACGAACACACCCACTGCAGCCAAAGGGGACATCCACCCCACTACACTTCCAACCCCAATTTCCCGACATCCTGTCAAAGGTTCGAGAGTCACAAGTCCTTTTAGTTTCTTGTATGGACGGTTCCATCAGCTGAACGAAGCAAACGCCCCTCAGGGCTCTGTTCTTCTGCTTACTCAAACATCCCCAGTTTTCTCAATAGCAAGCTGTGACAACAGCTTTTATTGCATTAGCTCATTGCTCCAGCATTTTGAGGCTTGCAGTGGCTTGGCTCTGCTCTGCTCAACATGGGAAAGAATGGGCACCAACGGCTTCTCATCGCGCCCCTTGCTGCACAGGCAGGGGAAAGGCTTTCTGTTGGCATCGCACAGCCCAGAGCCACCCACTGTGGCACGACAGATAGGGGATGGGAGGTCCTGCCACTACACCCCACTCCCACTGCACCCAGCTCGAGGTGGGCAGCGAAGCCGTGCTTGTGGCATTCCAGCCCTGGCCCTGGGGAACGGGGGCCAACAAGAGCTCGCCACCGTGGGGCCAGGGCCACCTGCCCGTACTGGAGCCGCAACTCCAGAGCGGGCGAGATACCCCACACAGCTCCAGGAGAAAGAGAGAGACTGCTCACCTCCAAGCGGAGTCTTTTATTGGAGTGAAGGGTAAATGGAAAGGCCCCTGGCACCCCACTCTAAGCCGGCCACTAACCCCGCAGAGGCCCCTCCCCATTCTTCGACTCCAGCTCCAGAAGACTTCACAGCTCCTGTAGGAGCTGGGGCTTCTGTTTACTTAAATGGGCCATCATGAAAAACAATACATAGGGTCAAACAACAGTTAACGACTCAGCCTCCCTGAGCAGCAGCAAAAGCTACCTGGAGTGGAGGTTTCTGCCTCCCTCACAGTCTAAAACAAAACAGACACGATTATACTATTTTGGGAACAAAAGGAAAGGCAACACCCAAGACTGTATTCCTAACCCAGGACACCAGGTCACTTTGTGGTTTTCTTCCTAAGAGAAACGTCTCCTTTCATATAGACACTGCTTTTAAAGAATAGCACTGTGATAATTAAGGTTGTTCCTGCTCCCAGGGACTGAATTTCCTCCTGCTGCCTTTTTCCACAGTACTGCATAACAGACTAGAAATAAGCTAGGAGGGTTCGCTCCCTCATTCTAGGGAGTTCCTGAATGTGCTGTCTTTTCATGTTCGAGGGGTTTTTTTCTCGTTTGGCAGATTTTATTTCTGCTCATGCTGCAACATTCTTGAGAGATAATATGTGACTATGGTACACGACTCCTGCTAAATCAGTACCCTGATTTTCCACTATCATCTCTTTGCAGAGACTGTGTGGTGCAGCAATATATATCAGATGAGGCTTGTGGGGAGAGTAATTGTCTTTTATTAGACTGGCTTATAATGGAGCAGGGTGCCACGCAAGCCTTTGGTCACACAGTGACCTCAGAGGGCTTATGTGCCCAAATGCATGTCAGGTCGTCTTTTCCAGCTGTGCTAGTCAGTCTAATAAAGGCATGACCTCTTCACAGAGGCACTGCCTGACTTGTAGCCTTCACGATCTAAAGATGCAGCAGCATGGCACCTAGACTGACAAACATGCTTTTCTGGATGCTATTTCCAGTTCCATCCTCTCCCATTTGCCAAGCCCTCTTTCCCGTCTAGAGTTTTTATGCTAATCAAGATCGGATCTTTAATCAATATGGTCTTTTCTTTAAGGAAAAATAAAATGTTGGTTTGCACTGCCTCTGGCATTTTTCAACATCATTTAGTGCATGTTTTTAATAAATGAGAGCCAGGTTATAACTCTGGGAACACTAAGGTCATGCTTCAGGTATAAGCATGTGTATTTCATCACCGTCTGTCAGGCGCAGATTAACAACAGGGGAGATGGCTCAGCTGTAAGCAAATAGCAGATAACTGGTGAGAGGGGTAATGGGAGAGGCCCTGCCCCTGGCACAGAGCTCTGTGCTCTGCAGCGAGAAGGGAACAGGCTGGCCTTGAGACACTGCTGTTCTATCCGCAGCAGTCTGCTGAGGTGGGAACAAGATGGGCTTCCATCTCTTCTCGAAGAACAAAGTGACCTCTATTATTGAGGGTGAAGAAAACACCCCTGGCAGTAGGGGATAAAAGGAGGGATTTAAATAGTGCTGGGAAGACATCAGCGCCCCCTCTCCCGCCTAAGACCACACCAGGAGACCAGCAAAAGGACCATGACAGACACTCAAAATCTGCAAAGCTCAGGAATTGAAGGGGGACTAATCACCACTGCCCCCTGTACATGGAAACAACTACATTAAGAAAGCGACTAAGAAGATGGAGACACCAGACATCTGTGGAGCCAAGGAGCAAAGGAGAATCAGGGCTGCAGTCCAGAGTGGTGATCTAACCTCTTATTTATTTTCTCTCTTACCCCTTTTCCTCTTCTCTACTCCTTGACCACGACATCTAATAACTTGAATAAACTTGACTTCTATGCAGATCTATGAGGTCTGTCTCTTTAATGTGACCAAGCAAATCCACAAACCTTTCCCTTCTCTGATGGATCAGGATGTGACACTGTCAGTTTGTTTACTTTCGAACTTGTTTTTATAGGTTAACAACACAACGGTTCATGGACTGACTTTTATTGTTGTCTTTCAGTTTAAATTCTGATATCTAATTCAGTGCTGTAAGTGCAGTCACATTCAATATATTGAACTTCCACAACTGCAGAGTCACAAATATCTTACTGCACTTTCAGTCTGGTCGTGCTCCATGGACTCACATGGCCAGACCCCAAAGAAATTTGCAGTACTCAATGAGTATCTTTTACGGCTGGGTTAATGACTAGTGCAGTTTATTAAGCAACAGTAGTACAGGTTCTGTTAGAGAGCTGGTGATAACACACTGTCTGCAAAAGCAAGTGCTGATACCACAGTTACAATGACAAGCCTGGCTATAAATACCTGGAGCTAAAACAACTCTGTAGAGATTTCTAAGTTTTTCCCCAAGGAATCACTAAGTCTAGTTTAGATCTTACACAAAGGTGTCCCTACAGGGCAGGGTGGGGAGAGCAACTCAGCCTATTGACTGGTCCCAGGGATCAGAGATCACAGAATCACAGAGTGCTAGGGATTGGAATGGACCTCAAAAGACCATTTAGTCCAATCCTCCTGCCACAGCAGGATCCCCTAGATCAAGTCACACAGGAACATGTCTAGGTTGGTTTTAAACGTCTCCAGAGAAGGACACCCTACCACCGGCCCATTCCAGTGCTCTGTCACCTTCACTGAAGAAGTTCCTTCTCATATTGATATGGAACCTCCTATGTTCCAGCTTACAGCTGTTGCTTACACCCAATCTGGCAAGCCCAATTACATCTCTATCCCCCTTTACTTCTACTTTAAAGCCCTCTCAATGAGCCCTGCTAACTCTTGCCCTATAACCCTTTCCCTCTGTGAGACAGGCCATGAGTTGCCAGCAGGCCTGGTGTCAAAGAACCCAAAGCCCTGCCAGTAGCATCTGGTTGAGAAGCCAAGTATTGATCTGCTGGCTCATCCTATTTACTCTCTTGTCATTCTCCATGACTGGAGGAATCAAGAACAAAACTTGTGCTCCTGATCCCTTGACCAGTTGTCCCAAAGCCATCACATAACCTCTTCATTGCTTTTGGGCTTCTTCTCACTACATCTTGAAGTTGATATATTAAATTAATTTGGGTCAGTTACCAGAAGATAGTCCACTTCCACTGAATGTCAGTACTCTGACTCTTGCTTCACTCCAGAGCCTCTCCAAAGTGGTTTTTTGGTTTGGAAGTTACAGCATCCTTTAATCCTATTAAAGAGGAATTTCAATAATGCCACAGCATGGTCCTGAGGTGATGTTCAATTATATTTACAAACAACTCTGACCTGTTGCTTGATTATGAATTAACATCTAAAGCTGGGCTGATGTAAGAAAGATTACTTTTTATGAACTATTGAGTAGCAAGAATTAACAAGAATTTTGATAAGAATTTTGACAATAATTTAATACAAATTTTGACAATAGTAAGAATTTTGACAATAATTTTGATAAGAATTTTTTATAATATTGACAAGAATTTTAATAATAATTTTGACTGGTATATTGACAAGAATTTGCTTGTTTTAGTAAACATCTTTTCCTACTTCTTTTTAAATGCTTTGCTCATACAGCTTGAGAGACAACATCCATCTGCATAGTAGTACTAACACTGAGGTTAAATCAGAACTTACTCCCTAGAAAGATACAACACTGAAGGTGGAAGACAAGTCACTCATTTAAGAAAAAATAGTCATGGGGTGTGTACACATCAGAATTTGCTTCATCACTTGCATTTCCGCTCCTGTCTGACACAGCCAGTAGCTGTTAATGGGGGTATGGGTTCTTCAGCAAAATGAAAGATGAACTGTCAGATAAAATCATGCTTATTTCATGCAGTGAATCTTGTGGCTGACTTAAGTCCCTTGGTTTTTTTAGTAGGTCTGAACTTTAGCCATCATTAGATGTTACTAGGAGACTTCTAAATACTGCCCTTTGCTGTGGCACAGCATGTGGTGTGTTAATGCTTCCTTTTTATTTTTAGTCTGCCAGAACGATGTGTTCCTCCCTAGAGCACGAGCTGGCTTTTCTTGTTCACATTCCTTGTAGTCCAGCTGGCTGTAAACATTTTCAGAGAACATCAAACAGCAATGCTAAGGTACATGCAAGATACATCGAACAATAAAAGCAAAACATCAAATTTGTGGTGTGTTTAGCTGTGGTGGGTTCAAGACCACAATTAAGGGAAAAGAAAACAAAGCAGTTAGGTCTCAATGAGATGTCAGGTAAATTTGCCAGACAATGGATAGTTTATGGAAACTGGAAAAGGGTTTATTAACTCTATAACTGTGTACAGAAAAGAAGAAAAGGTTAAGCAAGTTAGTGCACACA
>JAOXOE010029798.1:0-13925 GCA_028565055.1 Phoeniculus purpureus
CATCAAGCCCGGCCCTGGGCCCGTCCCACTCCCGCAGCCATTTCCCGCAGCGCGGAGCCGCCTCGACGGCTCTGCCAGGGGCTGGGGGGTGGGTCGCCGTAGGGGGGAAGCGGTGCTGCGGAAGCACAAGGAGAAGGGGCTGGACAACTTCTGATGTGCAGCTGAGGGAACTTGGGGGGTTTAACTGGAGATCAGGAGGCTCAGGGAGCCCGTCTTGCTCTCTGCAACTCCCTGAACTTCAGGAGGTTGGAGCCAGGTGGAAGTCGGTCTCTTCTCCCAGGAATAAGGAACAAGATGAGAGGAACCGGCCTCAAGTTGCCTCAGGAGAGGTTGACGTTGACCCTGAAGAACGATTTCTGCCCTCAGAGGGTTCCCCGGGCCTGGCCCAGGCTGACCAGGGCAGGGGAGGAGTCGCTCTGTCTGTGTAACCATGGCTCTTCTGGACAAGAGGTGGTGGTCTGGTGCTGTGGAGTTGACAGCTGGTCTTGATCCTAGAGGTGTTTTCCAACCTCAGTGATCCTGTGGTTCAGTGCTTGTCTTCCGCACCAGTTTGTCCAGGCTCTGGCAAAGCTGGAGGTAACAGCTCATTGTGGTGAGAACAGCAGGAGACCAGGGAGGTGGTTTGGTGGTGAATGAGGAGTACAAGATCCTGCTGATATTGTGGGGGGGGAAGTATATTTACCCCTCAAAAAGCAGGAGAAACCACTCATTTCCCTGTCTGGGAACCATTTCTCATGGACACCCAGCTCCCTCTCGCACCACCCCTTGCTGCTCCCTTCTTGGGCACCGGGGTGGTTCATTCTGGCGCCAGGGAGTTGTTTTGGTTGTTGGGTTTTGGTGCAAAGCCCAGTTTTTCTAGGCGGGTTCCAAGTGGAGGAGTCCAGTTGTGCAACGCGTTCTCCTCTTCCGCCACCACCGATCGCCTCCTCCAGTGCTGCCGCCTTGTTTGCATGAATTAAAACTTGAGAAATCAAATGAGCCCAGGGAGTTTCCAGCTTCATTAAATACAGCAGGAGGAAACTACTTCCCACCCTCCACCATGGCCTTAAACTCGCTGCAAACTACGATCTGGCTGCGTCAGGGCCAGGCTGAGTGCAGAATCGATGGCAGCTCAGAGCTGCTTTGGGCTGAGCAGCCACTCGATCATTTGCCCTGACCTTGCAGGTTGCAAAATTCAGTTGGGAAGCCAGAGCCCAATGGGAGCAGCTGGGAGCCGCTTGACAGTTGCCGGTAAATAGGCTGACACAGGCTTGTTTCCCCGCTGCCCCAGTAGCGCTGTTGGAGGGGTGGACACCAGGCAGACACCATCGCAGTGTCTGGTACTGGGAAGCCAGTGCTAGACCTGGCAGTTGGGGCTGGTGGAGCCCCAGGGCTGGCGGCCACTGCGGTGCCTCGCGTCTGGCTGTGAGCTGCATCTGGCTGGCATCTGCTGCCGGTCTGCTGCAGGGGTCTGCCCTTTGTTTTGCAGTTCCTGGGCTAGGGGAGCAGCCCTTCCTCTCCCAGGGCCTTCCCTGCAGAGTTGGGGGGACTCTTGTGCCCTGTTAGGGCTTAACAAAGAGCATCGTTATTTGGGCACTGAGACACAAGAGAGGCCCACAGACACCAGTGGGTGCTTAGGGGCTCTTTAATCAGGGGATTATTAAACATATGCTCATCCTTTGGGCATCCCAGCGGGCCAGCTGCCTGTTTACTGGCAGCTCCAGCAGGCAATCCAAGAGGCTGAATCCCTTTGGGAGCTCCTTTGGGATCTGATGTTTCCAGGTGCTGGTGCCTTTCCAGAGTTTGGGGTTTTTTTCCAGAAGCAGGAGGATCCTGAGCTGTCAGGCTGCTCAGTCGTGGCTCTGTGGGTAGAGCCCTCATCCTGATCCCTGTGCTGGTGGCAGCATTTTCACTCAGGCCAAGTCCTCGCCCCAGCTTGTACCAATCCGGTATGAGACGGAGCCCTTCTGCTGTTTGTTCCGGTACTGCTTTTGGCCTCAGGAGAGTTGTTCCCCAAGTCATTGTGCTGATGCTGTGCTGTGGTGGAGGCAGGACTATGCTCCCATCTCTCACTTCTCCCATGATGGGGCTTTGCTGGTGCAGAGGTGGCAAAAAGCAGCATTTGTTAGGTGGCCCATTAAAAGGGTTTAACTGGTACTTACTGCTTTCTGTGGGACAGGAGGGTAACCCTAATAGCAGCTGCAGCTCAGGGGTCCTGTCCCTGGGCTGGCAGCAGTAAGGAGGAGAGTGGAGCTGTACCTCATAATGGAGAAACTTCTGCAGGCAGCTGGCACACAGAATCTGCAGACCTGTGGGATACTGGGACAGAGCCAGGTGGAAGATGGGGTGACCTGGACATGTTGGAGAGGGTATAGTGCAGCACAGGAGAGATTCAGCTCATCTTCTGGGGAGCAGAGCTGTTCCTGCTCATTGGGTTGGGCTTAAAGGGGGCCTGGGGACATCTGCCAGGGCTGGAGCTGTACCAGAGAGCTTAGAGAGCTGCTGCTTAGGATGGGCCACCCCACCCCATCCCAAGGGAGATGATTTCCAAGGCAGGTTTCATCACAACTGAGCCTCCAGTTAATAATCTCAGTGTTGATAAAAAGCAGATGGGCAGTAGCTTCTCAGAGCAGGAGGAGGGCAGCAACAGAGACCCCGGCACCCTCTGTTTCTCCCGGAGAAATCTAGTGAATTTCTAAGTGGACAACATCTCCAGAAGTTGCACTTGAAAGACCCTCACTCCATCTTCCTCCACAGGAAGGAGCCGTTCCTGGCTCCCTTGGAGCCATTCCTTGAGTGGTTCGGCAGTGCCCAGGGCAGTTATGTGCCAGGCACCTCCAGTGGGTGCAGCTGCTGTAGTTTCTCTTTCAAGCAGGAACCCAACACCTTTGTTCCTTGTTCGTGCCGGCGCTGCTGCTCATGTGAGAGTTCCAGTCCCCCCACCTTTTTGTTCTCTGACCTATAACATCTGTGAGGCTGCAGAGAGGCAGGTTTGTCCAGACCCAGATGGCTCCGCTGGTGCTGGAAAGGTTGCCAGCACGTGTCCTAAATCCGCTCCTTGGCTTTGCTGCTGCTTTGTCCTCCTCCCCTTGATTTACTGCTTCCTCTTCCATGGGTTTTTGTGGGGAAACACTGAGACTCCTGGAGCTCCTCCTGTATCTAAACTCAGCAGCTCTCCCAAGCCTGAGGAGCTGTGCTGGGGCGCACTGGGGTGAAGGTGCTGTGTGAGAGCCTGAAGCAGCTCCTTAGTAGCAACTCTGTTTGCCAGCACAGCCCAGGCCCTTCCTGGCACCCTCCCAGGAGGGATTTGTCAGCAGCTAAGAATGAACAAAGCGGGGGAAACACCCTTTTGAGGTGTTGTGGTTGGGGGGGGCTTAGTTGGTCCCAGTCCATGCGGAGCCCTGGGGTGCCTTTAGGCAGCCAAACTGTTTGCGAGCCCCACCTGATGTGGAGCTTGAATCCCATTTGAACAGAGCTTGCTTCTACACTCATAGGGTCTTCATCACCCTGGGAAGTGCTGCTGTGTAGGTATGGGGAGCCATCGTGGCCTGGCCTCTGCAGGGCACTGCTCCCAACGCCCCGGGCGAGGACACACGTGGGCTCCTGCTCCCTGCCCATCAGTCTGGGTTGTGGCCCTTCTGCACAGAGCAAAACAGGACGTGCGTTGGGAAGAGCCTTTTCCCCTCATTGAGGAGACGCAGGGAAGAGCTGCAGCCTTGAAAGGGTAATAAGGAGGCTCTTGAGCTGTTCTCAGAGCTGCTGCTTTTCTTCAAGTCCTCTGTTGCAGATCCATCCTGCCATTTATTGCTGCCTGTGTTTCTCCTTCCTGCTACCAGCCTGATTCCTGGCCTGCCCTTCCTCAAGAAGGGCCCTTTGGCAGGCAGGGAGGCTCCCGTCATGGGAAGGCTTCCAGCCTGGCTTCAGCTGAAGCTGACTCTCCGCAGAGCGCCCTGGTTGCCCGTGGCCTGTGCCCTGACCTGGGATGAACCGCTAAACCGCAGCCGGCCCCGGTCGGTCCTTGGGCTTTGGCAGGGAGCACAAACGAGCTGTTTTCTGTGCCTTTTCCAACCAGCTCTGCTCACTCTGTGGGGAAAGGCTGGATGGGGTCCAGCTTGTTCCTCAGGGTTGCAGGGTTTGCCCCATGGCAGGGAGTGGGAGTTGAGGCCAGACCCACAGGGAACAGGGCAGCAGTGCTGGCTGCTGTGAAGAGGGGTGGAAATAGAGGCAAGTGGTGCTGCACAAAGTCCTCTTGGCTTGAGCTGGTCTAATAAAATTCCCTGAACTTAAGCCCTTTTGCATCCTCCTAATTTCCAGGGCTGCTTAAAGCGACTGAGGCAGCTTCACCCCACTGGAGCCTTAACATTGCTCTATGGCTTAGCTGGAGGTTATGGGCTTGTGTGAGTAGAGCCTCAAGAACCCACAGCGTTTGGGGATGTGGTCACTGGGTGAAGGTGACGCTGGCCCTGCTGAGAGGCCTCTCTATTAGCAATTTGCAAATCTTGAGGGTGAAGTGAGAGGTAAAACAATCCCCATGGAGGATTCTGCCTTCCCCTTCTTTGCTTGTCCAAGCAATCAGATGTGAGTTGCTGCTGGGCAGGGACTGGCTCCCCCAGCAGCGCAGCCATGGCTGATGGATCTCAGATGTTTGTGGAGGTGATGTGAAAGGCTGCTGGATCTGTTCAGCCTCACACTGAGCCCCTGTCTGCCCGCAGAGCTGTCGCCTCTTCCTGAAGCCTAACAGTGTCTCACCCTCCAAAGAGCAGATGGACAAAAAGGAGACCTTGAACAAGGAGCTGTCACTGCTGTGGATCTCTGAGAGGTTGCTGACTTCAGCCAGCCTCCAGATCTCTCAGACAGGTCAGCAATGCCCCTCAATGGAGGGGCAGAGGGAGCTGGGAGTGACCTCTGGGCACGGTTGTGTGAGAGCTGCCCTGCCCTGAGGACTGCAGCTGGTCATGGCCAGATCACCTCTTAGCCCAGACAAGCTGCTGACAGCATTTACCACCCTCAACGTGTGGGAAAGGGTTGTGTTGTCATGTAGGGACCCTCTTTCACCTTCAGACCGGTTTCTCTGTGACACTGATCACTGTCTCCTGTGTGGGCTTGAGAAACTCCCAGGGCTGAGGTTTCCTCAAAAGCCATCAATCTCCAGTCTTCTGGTGCCTCTGGGGAGCTGCTGGTGGCTGCTCACAGCCTGGACACTGCTCAGCTTTTCTTGGGGCTCCCAAGTTCCTCACTAGAAGTTTCACAGCTGCTTCTTGTAGCCCTGGTGGGCTGAGGGAACTGGGGCTGTTCAGCCTGGAGAAGAGAAGCCACTGGAGGCTCTTTGAGCTGTTTCCAGTACCTGAAGGAGTGACAGGAAAGTTGGAGAGGGACTTTTTACTGAGGACTCTGGCGCTGGGACAAGGGAGATGGGTTGAAGCTAAAAGAAAGGAAATGGAGATGAGATTTGAGGCAGAAATCTCTCTCTGTGAGGATGCTGAGGCCCTGGAACAGGTTGCTCAGCAAGGTTGTGGCTGCTCCATCGCTGGCAGTGTCCAAGGCCAGGTTGGATGGGGCTCTGGGCACCCTGCTCTGGTGAGAGGTGCAGCTGCCCATGGCAGGGCTTGGAGCTGGATGATCTGAGGTCCCTCCCAACCCAAACCAGTCTGGGATTCTGTGGTGGTCTGTTCTGCAGGAGCCCCCAAAGCTGAACCAGCAGGCTCTGGGCAGCAGGTCCTGCACCCACACCGCCCTGGCACAGGGTACTTTCACACTACCTGAAGCTAATTTCACAAAGGCTGTAGATTCCAGTGCTGCCTCCTCCCTCCCAGCCCTGGCATGGAGGATTTTGTGATAAACCTGAAGAAACAAACCTGAAGAAACTAGGATCTTGCCATGTGATTTTTGGCAACAGAGGCAGCTCGGCTCCTGGTGATGCTGCCATAGCCCCACTTGTGGCAAATGTGTGCACAAGTTGTTGTGCAAATGTGGCTGATTGAAAGCAGATAAACATCTGGGGGCTGTTAGGAGGAAGAAATGGGCTCCTGCCTTGATGCAGGGGCAAGTCAGCGGCCAGCCTGGGTTCTCTCTGCTTCCAAGGAAGCCCGAGTGTGATGGTGGAGATGGTGCTTGGTTGTGTAACGGGCTCAGCCTGCGCTTTGTGCTTTGAGCCTCTACTACATGTGACACTACCCCTGTGTCCTGCTGCAGTCCCCATCTGGAGGCAGCACTTGGAATGCTTTTTGGAATCTCCCACTCACAGAGACAGTCGTGGCCTTGGGCTCTGGAGGAGAGCGGCTCAAGTTCTTGGGTTTGCACTTAGTGGGAGGTGACTGTGTTTTGAGTCCAGCTGCCTTCACAATAGCCCCCAAGCCCCACTGCAGCTCTGAGCCTGCCTGAAAGAGCTTTGGAGGACAGGCAGGCTGCAGCAATGATCCTGTGCTCCAGCCCTCCCAGGCTCTGTGCTGAGATTCCTGCCTGGACACAGATAAGTTCATCAGCTCCTCGTGGTGCCTCGCTGGGTACCTTGGGTCAATGAGAGGACTTCATTGGCCCTCTTCAGGGGGAGAGGAGCTGTGGGGGATGTTCTGGCACGTAGAGAGCGTGTGGTGGAGAGAAATGTTGCTCTGCTAGCTCGTTGGCTCGCCCAGCCTTGTGTCTTAGCAGCAGGGAGCTTGAGGATCAAAGGATCATCCCGGGAAGCTGCTGTCTTAGACCACTGGTGGAACAGGCTGGAGCATGTGGGGGCCTGTTGAGGGCTCCAGGGGGGATCTGTGGGGTGTAGACCTGCTGGCACCTGTGATCCAGCAATGTGGGTGCTCGCTGGTCAGACTGCTCTGCTCCAGGGGATACTGAGGGGCTTCCTGGGGCCAGGACCCTTTGCAGCAGTGGTTGGCTCTTGCGATGTGGCCTGTAAATGCCCTTGGAAAGGGAAGGATGGGCACTGGCTGTTGGCAGGGGAGCTCCTTCCTCCATCTCCTGGGTACAGCTGCCTGCTGGCCTCAGGACCGGGGTTGTTTGCAGCTGGGATTGCCCCCCTCCAGCTGTGCTGCTGTCTCAAGAGGAGCCCGTGGCACAACCCACACCACAGCCCCTGATGTTCCCCAGGCAGTGACCCTCGTGATGAGGCCTCATGATGCTCCAGCGACTCCTGCTCTTGTGGTGGTGGGGGCCACACGTGGCTTTGACTCTGTGCCAGGCAGCGGGTCTGGTGTCCCCTGCGGTCAGTGGCTTCTGCTTGTCCTGCTTCTGCTTTCCCAGCAGTAATCCCACAGCAAGGAAAGCTGCAGCTCCTGCTGTCCTTCCCTCCTCTCTACCCTGTCCCTTGCCCACACCTCAGAAGAGGTTATGGCCTCAGAAGTGTCTGGTAGCTGCTGGGCTCCAGAGAAGCTCAGGCCCCCTGGCAGCGTTTAACTCCCTCTCTTGTCTCTTTTCTTCCCGTTAGCGCCCCGGGATGCCGCCTGGCAGCCGGATGCCCATGGCTGGGCTGCAGGTGGGACCACCAGGAGCTCCCCCCTACGGAGCTGCCTCCCCGATGAGACCTGGCCTGCCACAGTCCATGATGGACCCCTTCAGGAAGCGCCTGCTGACCCCCCAGGCCCAGCCACCAATGGCCACCCAGAGGAGAGGGTAAGGGGGCGACACCTTCCCAATCCAGGACAGACACCCACAACAGGCAGGAGATGGGTGGTTTGACTCACTGGGTCCCAGCTGCACTTTGCTGCACAAACCCTCAGCTCCCTGCCTTGAACTCAGAGCTGGGATATTTAGGGGTGATGGGTGGGTGGGAGCAGAGATCACTGGGCTCAGAGCTTTCCTGAGCTCTGATTTCCTCACCAGGCACCAGAAAACCTCACTGTATGCGTTTGTGCTTGCCTGAGGCCCCAGCACTGGCTCCTCACAGGCTGCTGGGCGTTGGAAGGGACCTCTGGAGATCACCCAGTCCAACCCCCTGCCAAAGCAGGATCCCTTACAGCAGATCCCACAGGAACAGCCCAAGAGGGTTTGGGATGTCTCCAGAGCAGGAGACTCCCCAACTTCTCTGGGAGCCTCAAAGTCACATGATTAGCAGGAGCTTTCCAGGTTCTGGTTTGTGCCCAGTGCCCCTTGTCCTGTTGCTGGGCACCACTGGGAAAAGTCTGGCCCATCTTCCTGCTCCCACCCTTTATCTATTGATCAGATTCCCTTCTCATCCTGTTCTTCTCCAGCCCCAGGTTCCTCAGCCTCTGCTTGGCACAGGGATACTCCAGACCCCTCAGCATCTTCACAGCCTCTGCTGGGCCCTCTCCAGGAGTTCCTTTTCTCTCTTGAACTGGGGAGCCCAGAAGTGGTCCCAGTGTTCCAGATGTGGCTTCACAACAACAGACTGGGAGGAGAATCCCCCTTGACCTGTTGGTCTCACTTGTCTTCATGCATACCAGGAGACCTTAAGGTCTCTGATCTTCTCCAGGGTTTGTGCTGGCTCTAGCTGGCATAGATGTGGGTGGAAATGGGGGACAGATGCACCCCAGAGCTGCTCTGTGTGTTGGGCCTGGTCTCGTTGAGCTCTAGGGCTCTGCCAGCAGCCTCTAACTCATTTTGCACACTGCTGATCCCTTTGCTCTGTTTCAATTTTCCACAGGGGCTTCCTGATCCTTGGAGCCTGTTTCTCAGGGCAGGGTCCCTTAGTCCCAGTGGACGCTCAGGTCCCATTCCCTGCCCCAGCTGTGTGACAAGAGCTGGCAGTCAGCAGCTCGTCTGTCTCCACGATCCCTCCGTGGAGCATTGCAGGGGCTGCTTGTCCTGTCAGCGCTCCAGAGCAAACTGGGGATTAAGGACAAGGGGCAGCTCAGCCACCAAGCGAGGACGTCAGCGGCCAGATAAGGCTGCGGCTCTACTGCCAGGGGCTGGCTGCATGCAGTCAGCCATGTGTGCCTGGGATGAGCATCCCTGCTCCCAGCTGGCTGCCAGTCCAGGGATGAGGAACTGCCAGCAGCCACTAAACGGGTGTCCAGACCCTGCTAAGATGGCAAGAGTCATGGAATCACACACTGGCTCAGGTTGGAAGGGACCCCAGAGATCATCTACTGCAACCTCCTTCCAAGCAGACTTGGTTGCTCAAGGTCTCATCCAACCTGGCCTTGAACACCTCCAGCCACAGCAATCTGTTCCAGAGTTTCTGCACCCTGGCACTGCTGACCCTTCTCTCTTTCAGTTTCAAACCATTTCCCCTTGTCCTGTAGCTGGATCCCCGTGGGGAGGTTCCCAAGGGGGAAAGTTCCCTTCAGGGACTGGAAGGCAGCTCTGAGGTCCCCTAGGAGTCTTCTCTTCCCAAGGCTGAACAACCCCAGCTCCCTCAGCCTGTCCTCAGAGCAAAGGTGCTCCAGCTCAAAGCAGAGCTCAGACTCCTCTCAGCTGCTCCCAATGCTTGCTCCTGCTCAGGCAGCCGTGGCACAGCCAGTGCACCTTGGACACTCCGTGGTGGCAGCCCGAACGCCCATGTTTGAACTGCTGCCAGGGGAAAGGGTCTGTTGGACTCTGCCCCATCTCTCAGGCGTGTGGCAGGATGCTAGCAGAGTGTTTCCCTGTGTACCCAGGCACTGAGCCTGAATTTAATGGGGCATCTAGGTGAACCCAGAGGGCTGGGAGGCCACAACATGCG
Source organism: Phoeniculus purpureus (assembly GCA_028565055.1). Lineage (NCBI taxonomy): Eukaryota > Metazoa > Chordata > Aves > Bucerotiformes > Phoeniculidae > Phoeniculus > Phoeniculus purpureus. The sequence continues at coordinate 9,602 of JAOXOE010029798.1, forward strand.
AGGAGAGCCCAGGGCCCTGCGGGCTGGCAGGGAATTACAAGCTTGGGGAGAGCTGCAGTGGCTCTGACCAAAGGCTGTGGCCACACTGTGGCTCTTGAGACCTCTCAGCTTCCTCTGCCCGTGGTGATTTCAGCCTCACTGTGGTGGGCCTGGTTTGCTTTAAGCTGGGTTGAAGTGAGCTTTTGGGACTGGGCTTCATTCTGTAGAGCTGGGAGATTGGGCAGTCACTTCCAGAGAGGACACTGGTGCAGCAGTCCTGTGAGTGGGAGCAGCTCTGCAGCCACAGCCTTCCCTGTACCACCTTCTCTTTGCTCCTGCTCTGCAGCAGCAAACCAGGGATTGGATTTTCCTTCCTCTCTTTGACCTCAGGGGTTTGTTTTCTCCCCGACCCAGGGGCGCAGGTGCTCTCACAGCTTTTCTTTGTTCCCCTCCTGCAAGTCCCAAGTCTCTGTCACACAGAGCAGCCCCAAAGGGATCCTGCTCCCCCAGGTCCCTTCACTGTAGCAGGAGCCCCAACACTTGGTTCACACTGAGCCACCCCTGTGGCAGTGGCTGCTGCTGCCACTGCCAGTCCTGTCCCTGGGACCTGGTCCCATTCATGGCCTCCATGGAGACAGAAGACCCACCAGGCTCCTGGTGTCCAAGCAGAGCTCAGTGATGTCCCCTGAGACCCACAGGCTGACATGCAGCAGGTAGACAGCAGGGTCCCATGAGAGCTGCAGCGTGATTCTCACTTCATCTTAGTTAATTTAATGCCTCTCTGTGGTTTTTGCAGGGTAAAGAGGAGGAAGATGGCTGACAAGGTCCTGCCACAGAGGGTGAGTTCTGCATTGGAGCGTGGGGACAGCACTGAGGAGCTGGAAGGACCTGGTGCCAGTGCAGCTGAGAGTTGATGGGTCCTAGAACAGTTTTGGCTGGAAGAGACCTTTAGGATCATTGTATCCAACCCTTTTGTAGCCCTATCAGCACCACTAAACTCTGTCCCCCAATGCAACATCCACCCTTCTCTTCAACACTTGCAGTGATGGGGACTGAACCCCCTCCCTGAGGGTTGTTCCAGTGCCTGACAACCCTTTCAGGAAAGAAATTCCTCCTAACATCCAACCTGAACCTCCCCTGGCACCACTTAAGGCCATTTCCCCTGTCCTATCACTGGCCACTAAGGAGAACAGACCAACTCCTGCCTCTACACCCTCCTTTCAAGTAGTTGTAGAGAGCAAGGTCTCTCCTCAATCTCCTCTTCTCCAGGCTAAACAGCCCCAGCTTCCTCAGCCATTCCTCACACAACAACACCTGTTCCAAGCCCTTCCTAGCTTGGTAGCTGCTTCTGTCCCCTCTCCAGCCCTTGTAGTGAGGGGCCCAAACCTGGGTACAGGACTCAAGGTGTGGCCTCACCAAAGGTGGGAGGAGGATCTCGCTGGGATGTCACTTCAGCTCGTCCCAAACTGATCAGGAAGTTTTTTCTGTTTCCTTCTCTGGGATGGAGAGAGAGGTTTGGGGTTGGCACAGGCTGGACAGGCAGGACTGTGGGCAAGCAAGGAGCAGCAAAGGCTTGGGGTGGAGACTTCAGGAGGACCCTGAGGCTCTCTTGGGGGGTCCCTCTCCACAATCCAGGGTTGTGTCACCTGCCTGTGACACCCGATGGGCTGCTGGGGACAGTGACCAGCTCCAAATTGAGCTCTGCAGGGTAACTCTATGCTCTGGGGAGAACTTTGCAGGGCTCTAGTCCTCATTTCAAAAGAGAACTGGGTGCTGTAGCACTGGACTCATCACTTGATGGCTCCTTTGTGCCAGCCCAGTGCTGGTGGCACTGCTGGGGCAGGTGTGGGGGGTGCAGCCCTATCCCAGCACCTCAAGGGACTGATCATTTCCTTCTGGCAGATCCGGGAGCTGGTCCCAGAATCCCAGGCCTACATGGACCTCCTCGCCTTCGAGCGCAAGTTGGACCAAACCATCGCTCGCAAGAGGATGGAGATTCAGGAGGCCATTAAGAAGCCTTTGACGGTATGTGGTGGCCCTGGCTGGGCAGGAGGGCGAGCAGCCACGTGGGGTAGGGGGCTACGAGGTGGGTGTTGGCACCTACCCACTCAGCCCACGCGTTCCACCACCTCTGTGTTTTCCTGTTCCACAGCAAAAGCGGAAGCTGAGGATTTACATCTCCAACACCTTCACCCCAGCCAAAGAAGAAGGGGAGGGTGGAGAGCGTGTGGCCTCCTGGGAGCTGCGTGTGGAGGGCAAACTGCTGGAGGATGTAAGGATGCGGCCAGGGGTAGATGGTGGTGGGTCTGCTGGGCTGGACTGGATCCTCTGGAGGCCAAGGTGGGCTGGGGGTGGCACCATCAGGCCAAGCCTCTCCCACTCTGTTTCACAGCCAAGCAAGCAGAAGAGGAAGTTCTCCTCCTTTTTCAAGAGCCTGGTCATCGAGCTGGACAAAGAGCTGTACGGGCCAGACAACCATCTGGTGGAGGTGAGAGAGCTCCCGGCTGCTCCCTGGGTCGGGAAGGCAGAGCTGCTCTCCTGGTGGGTGCTGGGGGATGGACCTGCGGGTGCTCAGCTCCACAGCCCTGGCCCACTAGTAGATGGGGTTGGACTTGGAGTTTGTGGCTGCATTTTCTTCCCTGGCACTGGCTGGGGGCCAGTGTGATGGCTCCTGGCAGCAGCTGGTGCCCAGCCAGCTCTTAGCCCTGTCACTCACCCAACTCAGCCTAAGCTGAGGGCTGCAGCAAGGATTTGGCTCTGAGAGGCAGCTCAGGCAGCCCCATCTACCACAGATTTGCAAAAGGGAGGCCCAATGTGGGTGATGATGCTGTAGAATGGCTCATTTGTTCGACTGGCAGGAAGCAGAGGCTGTCCAGCTGCCTCTCAGGTCCCACTGCTTGGCTGAGAGCTCCTTGCGTTGATTCAGCACTGCCTTAGAGTGTGATCAGACCTTTTTTGGGTGCTCTTGCCTGGAGTAGCTTTCTCTGTGCTCAGCAAACACTTCTTCCCACTAGGGAACACTTAGTTCTGCAGTGGGTGCAGGGTGGTTGTGGCAGCTCTGATGTTCATCTTCTGCAGTGGCTGAGGCAGGATGGATCCCTCACTGACTTGACTGCAGGAGCTGTTCTGAGCCATCACAGGATCTCAGCTGAATCCCACAGGGGTGCAAGGCTGGGATCTGCGCTGCTAAAGCCCAACTGCCAGCTTGCTGTGCTGGCACCTGCACACACAAAGCCTGTTAGCAGGTCTGTCGTGGTCCTGGAGCTGACCAGTGTCCCCTTGATCTCTCATAGTGGCACCGGCTGCCCACAACTCAGGAGACCGATGGCTTCCAAGTGAAGCGCCCGGGTGATGTCAATGTGAAGTGCACTCTGCTGCTCATGCTGGATCACCAGGTAGGGGCTGGCCGTGCCCTGCTGCTCTTCCTCAGCACAGCTCGTCTGTAGGGGCAGCCCAAGGGGGGCTCATGGCACTGGGCTGGGGCAGGGCCCTGTGTAAGGCCACTGATCATAGATGGACCTGGGTTGGAAGGGACCTTAAACCCAGTTTAAACCCCCTGCAGAAGCAGGGACACCGTCACTAGATCAGGTTATTCAGGGTCCCATCCAACCTGGCCTTGAAACACTTCAAGGGATGGGGCAGCCACAACTTCCTTGGCCAACCTGTTGCAGGATCTCAGCACCCTCACAGGAAAGAATCTTTTCTCATGTCCAACCTCAGTCTCCCCTCTTCAGGTCTGGAAGGGGTTCCCCTTTTCCTCTTGCTACAGAAGATGGGGTAGAAAGGAGCACGTAGAGCTCCAGGCATGGGCCATACAGCATGTGGAGACACAAGGGCCATGCAGGGGTCCCCACGCTCACAGGAGGGGCCCTTCCAAGTGCCAGAGAGCCCCTGTTCACCCTGTGTGTCCCTGCAGCCTCCACAGTACAAGCTGGACCCTCGCCTGGCTCGCCTGCTCGGGGTGCACACCCAGACCCGTGCCAGCATCATGCAGGCTCTCTGGCTCTACATCAAGCACAACAAGCTGCAGGACAGTCACGAGAAGGAGTACATCAACTGCAATCGCTACTTCCGCCAGGTCAGCCCCCACCGCAGCACCAGCAGGCTCTGATGGGGGGAGCTCCCTGCCCGTCGCAGTAAGATCAAGAAAAGCTCTTTCCTGGCTCACAAGAGACACCCAGACTACCCAGTCTCACCTTACCCCCAGACTGAGAGGGTTAGAAGGGACCTCTGGGGATCACCCCCAGTCCAACGCCCTTCCAGAGCAGGATCCTCTAGAGCAGATCCCACAGGAACAGCCCAGGAGGGTTTGAGATGTCTCCAGAGCAGGAGACTTCACAACCTC
>JAOXOE010029799.1:0-13924 GCA_028565055.1 Phoeniculus purpureus
GACCTGACTGCTTTGGTTTCCTTTCCCCTTAAAACCTGGGAGCAAAGCAGTTTCTTAGTTTCAACCCGTTACAGACAAGATGACAAAAATAATCACACAATATATCTGGCAACTGTTTGCTGGTTGAAGTGGATTTTGCAAAATGAGTCACAAATGTTTGACTTCTTTCTTAAAAAGAAGCTATCTATTGGTCTGCAAATGGCTGAGACTTTTGTCAAAGGAATGAAACACTTTGACTCCTTTCTAAAGAGATGAACAACTCTGTATGTTTAAATATCTTTTATCTAAAAGCCAAGAAACCAAAAAACTCCCCAAAATGGATTAATTAGAATGAAGCAAAGCTCAAAGAAGAATTTTATTAAAACAGTACTAATAATTCTTCTCCGATTTCACGATTCTAAGAAAGGTTTAAATTCCATATGAGCGTGGTTGTTTCCCTTAATGTTCCTTAATAACTTTTAATCTCTGTATTTCATAATAACTTGTATTTGAAGATAAACTCCAAAAAATCTGAACATCATATGCGTTGGCTAAACTTAACTGTGTATAGATTTGACGTCATTTAATCACTCTTTTATCCCGTTATTCCATGAGGAAACACAACAAGTCAACATGAAGATTTCGGTTGCATTGTGAAGAAACTATTAATTTCTCCCCAACCCAGAGCTGGAGAATGAATAGGGAAATCTGCTTCTGTAAACCATAAAATACGACTGCTTAGGAGAGTTCAGGATGGTCCCAGTAAGACCATCTGTTCCAGCAGCTGGCTGCACCAGCTGGCTCAGACATATCTGCAGTGAAGAAAGCCCTCACCATTGGTTGATATACAGAAGATCAAATATTGCTATTCTGGCTGCTTAGGAGAGATGCATCAAATCTTCAAAACATGAAATAAAGGAAAAAGAAATAGTCTTGCTCATACTAAAGTTTTATCTTTTGCTTGTTTAGGGCATTGTTTCTCCTCACACCTTTCACATTTATCTACCATCTTTAAGCTTTCTGCATTTTTGTGTAGTTTTAAGATTTTTAACTATGACTTCGGTACGTGGCTATTGCACGTTCTGCTATGTTTTAATACAAGCCTCATGTACATGCCTGCAAAAACCATCGTGGAATTTAATGATTTTTCATAGTAATATTCTCATGCTTTCTAGTTTTTTTCCACTGGTCTTGCACAATATTCAGTCATAAACTCACGATAATACCAATTATATTAATAGACATGACTTAATAGAGGCTCACATACCTTACTGTTGGCCATCTAAAAGGTAGGTGTCCAATCTGAGCAGGTGCAGAGGGATCCTACACCTCTGTCTACTTAACCACAAATCGCATCCACATGGAGATGGAAATTCAGCCCACTATCAATTACTTACCTTTGCAAGGTAGTTCTTTCTTTCCAATCACTATATAGAAAACCTTAGCTAAATAGAGTCTTTACACCAAGTTAGGTGTGAGAACGATAAGCGCATGTCGACCATACCTTAAAGTAGTTTTTCTGCTGTGCGTTTCATGAGAGGTCTTGACATGATTTATTTTCCAAAAGATGCTTTCATTGTGCTATTGGCAAGTTTCTGCCATTGTCTTGACAGTATTTTTTTAAAGTAGTGGTTTTATATGAGAAGAATTCTTTTAGCATGCAGACAATGGCTCATTTCTTGTTGAATGAGCTTTCTCTTTTTAGTATTTTTTGTACGTGTGAATTCACAGTGCGGAGACTTCTGATAACAGTGGTACTGCAGACAGTATAAAAGGTAATACAGCTTTTAAAAAGCAACAAACACAAGTACATTACAGTTTTGCCCATTGCTAAAGCAGATCCTGACTCATCTGTGATTTGACAGAGAACATTATCTAACAAATTGGTCCTTAATTGCTGTTGAAAAGCCATTCCCTGAAATAATAGCTTAAAATCGTACTGAACATTTTGTCATGAAGGATATATTTGAGTGAAGATAAAATGCTTTCATTTCAGCTGCAATTTCTACGTTATGTCTGGGCTGCCAATCACATCTAACTCCTTCCAGTGGTCGGAAATGCTGTCAGCATTTTCACAAGTGCAAAGTAATTGAATTAACTGCAAAACACTAACATTATCCCTTTATGTGTGCACTGAAAAAGAAAAGAAATTGCATGTCTTAGAAACACTGAAATGTCTTAAGACAGAAGCAGTTAGAGGTCACAACAGCAGACTGACCCCTTCAGTTTCTAAACTGCATGAGTTTCCCTAATTCACTATATAAAGGAGCTAAAAATATAGGCATTAACTTGCAAAAGAAATAAAGCATCAGAGACCTAAACCCATGTCTCATGGAAGTCAATAAGTTCTGTAATATTCTAGAATAGGATCAGGACTCACTCGTCAGCAGGTAGTAGATATGATGTATGCACGTATATAAATACATACAATCATAATATGCAGTACAGTAAACATCATCGTTGAGTATTAAGTACAGGTTCTTGCAGTTTCATTGGAAGCTGTGTTGGTCATAATAAGCTAAAAAAAGGAGATGGAGAGATGCTAAATTTTCATAGGGACACTTGTCTGTTATCTCAATATGGTAAGGGGGATACTTTTAAGAATTTTGTGCCTTAGTATAGGCACACAACGTAATACAGATAGCAATACTTTTACACCATTGAGACCATCTCCTCAGAGCACAACTGAACGTCAACTCAGCATACAGCTAACAATTGGGCACCACGACTAAGGGCTGCTGTGATAAATTCAGTGAAAGTGAAATTATTGGACAATCAAGTCACAAAATGTTCGGTTATGAAATTAGTAACATCTAGTTACTTTTGGTTGCTACTTTTGGCCCAGATGATCATTGCAGATCCTTCCAGACTAGTCCTCTCCCTCTCCTCTAGTTCAAAGAGGCCATCTTTTTATTTTTAATTACTCTTTAGGATTCCATGAAGTCTTAGCAGGCAACCTGAGAAACAGATACCTTTCTAGTTGTGCAAAAATGTCCTAAACTAAATCAACTCATCGAATTAATCACATTTGAAAACAAGAAAAGCAGCTCCATAAGCTGAAATAGAAGCTGTTACTGGTAGCAGGAGCGTGCAGTTTATCTGAAGCCTCTGTTGATACCTCAATGCACTCACGCAAAAACTGAGTCGTTTCTCCAGTATCAAAGCTGCTATGCAGCCCATTGGAATGCATCTTTGTTTTACTTTCAAGTTCCATCTATGTAGGTGCAGAATTACCCCAGATCCAGAAATGCTGCTGAACATAACAGATCGACAGAAGATATGCAAATGATGTTGGGGAGTTTTTCTGACCTGTTTCACAACTTCTGCTGTCATACTACATGTTAAAGGGCTTTCGTTTAATATCAAATTCATATCACTAAAGCAAAAATCTATAAGCAGAGCTTCCTGAAAACATTTTTTTTCATTTTCTTTTACTCTATCAGGCAACAATCAATTTTACAATTACTGCTATAACATGATCGTGTGACTATGACAAAACCAGAAGTGCACAAAGCTATCCAAATGTCCATGTTTAACCATGACATGTCTTTAATTTACTACCCGAGTAAAATTGTGAAGTTGGTTTATCAGTTTACAAAGCACTTCTAAATCCTTTGGGACAAATTAGAATTAGGAATATAAATTCTTACTGCTATAGCTAAAAAAAAATGGATGTGTATCATTGCATCCGGTTCACATTCTCCTTCATAACGCTTGATAATACAATAGATTAAAACACAAGATATTAAAAATCAATTATGCGAACCCCAATTGATTACAAATCAGTTGCTTAAAATACTTCCTGTTTCTGTCTTCACCTAACACACGTGAACATTTTGTTCGTAGGCTTGTTGGCTGAAATAATTTTCTTATGAAAATCAGGAGTTAAGTCCTGGATTCACTTGGCCACAATTTCACCTGCAAGTGAGGACCAAATGGGATTATTATGACTATTCAGTTTGACCTCTTTCATTACCTGGGGCACAGAATTTAATTAAGTAATTTCTGCATCAAGCCTAATAACTTCCTGATGAGTTCAAGTGCGTGATTTAGAAAGACACTCAGCTATAGCTGCTCCATCACTTTGGCTGGAAAATTCTCCCAACAATTAATTATTCTCATTATTAAAAAAAAAAAGCCTACAGAATTTCCCATCCAAGTGTAGCTCATTATGTCTTTGTCTACTGTTATTTCTGGTAGCTAAAAAAGATAAATTATGCAGCATTTTGAATTTATGGTTCTCATAAATTCAAGAAAAACATTGAATATTTTTTTTTTCATTTTACATGGCCATTCAGGCATGGTGATGGGCAAGATGCCATTAGATATTTTGCTAATTAACGGAATTTAGTCTCAGTTGAAGACATAATGCTCTCTGAAGAAGATAAAGGCAGGCTAAAAGAGCAAATTACACGAGTGAGCCAAATTAACTCTTAAGGCACAAGACAAGTTGTGTATGTCAAATAAAGCGAGAGAGGCAGATAAGCCAGAAACGTACTTTTCAAGAAAAGAAAGAATAAAAAAGAACTATGAGTTCTCAAATCCAAAAGGACCATAGAATATGTCTGTACTGACCAAACAGACTTGAGACGTGGATACATGCAAAATACAAAGGACAGAACAAAAAGCAGAAACCTCACTATGATTTTTATCTCATGTAGATTAGTAACATCCAAAGGAGAACCTGGATTAAATCTTATAGATCTTCTCTACATCCCTTGAGAGATCGTATCATTGATAAACACTTTGAATTGCTAAATTCAGTAAGGAGTTTATAAACTGGTGAGCAAACAGTTTGATGCAGTGTTTTCAACTGTGGTCTATAAAAATTATGCCTACATGGAGAAAGAAAGAGAGGAAAAAAGATGTTGAGAAAAACTAAAAAGAAAGTCATTCCATGTCTTGCTGAGGCCAAGTAATGGTGTTCCTTGACTGAAAACTGTGACGTGAACTAAGGACTCTCAGCATAGTCTATACTGATCTGATATACCCAATTATAGTCACTTCTTTATCAGAAATTGGATTTTAGTTTTCTTTCACATACTTCAGGACAATTTGTCCTTGTCACTTGTTCTTATTTTCCTAAAGAATAAACTCCTTATGGGTTTCAGAAAGGAGAGATATGAAGCATTGCTTTACAACCTTATAATCAGCAACACATGAACTCTGCAGTGAGGATAAAATTACACATGCTAACCTCTTGCCTCATTCACGAAGATCTGAAGTTTGGCCCATGATATAAAGACTCAACATGAATGACCTTGTGAGCCATAATTAAAATTCCTGGAATCAAGGTTTTTTTCAAAAGTTTTAATATTTTGCTGCACTGGCATGTGCAGCTCCTGCTACTGAGGTATTGATGTAAATTGACCTTTGCATTAAAATGAATGAAGAACATAAACTTGGCGATTTTGTCCCAGTAAAGCAGAATACAAAAGGGTTTAAGAACATATTCCTAAATAACTGGGATTAAATCTGTTCTAATTACAGGCAGGGTGGAAAGCATTATTTTTTGGAAGCATTTTCTTACGTATTTGTACCACAGACAGAAGGGTCTTTCTACTTTCTTAAGGAAGCTGAATGTTAAACTTGAAGCACACTGCACAGGCTGTGGAGTATGAATGCATGTATTATCTTTTCTGCTTTCCCAGAAGAGTTTTTCCCCTTGGAGGATTATGACCACTTAAGCAGCAAAGTTGGTCAAAACTTCATTGCTCAGGAATAGAACCATTTTTTAATGGAAACCTTCCTTAGAGAAATCTAAATTTCTTGCTCTGAAGTTCTGATATTTAAAGACATGGGCAACATACGTAGTTTAAATAATGTACATAGTGAAATAATTGATCTAGATTGGCTGTTCTACGTGTGAATAAGAACTTTGCCATATTAGTTGCTTCGTCTTTCAGTTAAGCACAAACGTGAAAGATAAAAACATACATTTACAATAACTTATGTAGGAAGGGTAAATAAATATGAGCACCCACTGTGCACTAACAAGTGAATGAAAAATTCCATAGGACTTGAGCCCAGGTTTATACCTGAGCAGATAACTGCGTAGTGCTAACCCACAGCTCAGGGACAATTACTGGAAGGGGTTTCATAAAAGATATAATGAAACAAGAATGAAACTTCATAGACCAAAAGTTTATATGCATATAGACATGTATATGCATATAAAAAACATACATTAAATAAGTGTATATATATATATACACACTCATCCACTCACTGCATCAATATCAACACAAACACGAATGCACACTGTTATCTTCATCCTACCATATCAGAAGAATGTAAGAGCACAGATAGTAGATTTGCCAACTACCCCACCTTTATCTAATGCCAAGTTTTAAAACACGCACCTGGAGCCCAGTTCCCCACTTGGTGCTGGGCAGAGTCATCTCAGAATTTCAGGAGCAGCAAATCATTCCCTAATGCTGGATTGTGTCTGTTAAAAGATATGCTTTCCTACTGTTTTGCTAGAAGCACTTAAATTGAAGCTGTAGGCACTATTAGAGTGATTATTCCAACAAATTATGGAAGGTTTAATGGTTAAAAATCTGCTAGTCTTACATCTGAGTTGTGCTGCTCAGACTGTGGTTATAGCAAGAGTGAGCAAAAGCTGAACTATCTGCCTTCCACATTGATGAAAGGCAGCAAATCAGTTGAGAATAAAGCGCTAGAAATAGGAGGCACAAGCTGTTCCATGTTTTGCTTCTTTTACCAAGGCAGTTGTTCTTATTCAGGACACTGGTTAAACATAATTAACATTCTTAGGAAGAGATTAATACTGAGCTGCAGGGAGTTACAGATAACTGGGACCAATTGCATCTCCTCTACAGGTACATTCACAGACATGTTAACAGATTACTTCTATATTAGAACTTTGGATGTGAATTCCTTCACCTGGAAATATAGAGACACTTGAAAATCTTCACTGGAGTGAAACTGTAGAAAAAATGGATGTGAATTCCTTCACCTGGAAATACAGAGACACTTGAAAATCTTCACTGGAGTGAAACTGTAGAAAAAATAATCCCTACTCACAGGAAATACCAAGATACACTATGACTGTATGGGTGTTTAGAACTCAGTTTAAGCTGGAAGATGGTGATAGTTGCCATAGTTGGAAGATGTAGTTGCACTTCTAAGTCTCTCTGGGAGAGTCATAAGGAACACAATGGAAGGACTGGAAGCAGAATCATGACCTCAGATTTGCTAATCATCAGATTTGCTTCATCAGACTTAACTTCACATAATCACATAATCATCAGAATGGGAAGGAACTTCAAGATCATCAAGTCCACCCCTGCCCCACTAAAGCAGGACTGCCTAAAGCTGCACCCAGGAGGAATCTGAGTATCACTCCACAACCTTTCTGATCAACCTGTTCCAGGAATTTGTTACTCTCATTGTAAATGAGTTTTTTCTTATTTCTAAATAAAACTTCCTGTGTTTTAGCTTGTGCCCATTGCTCCTAGTCCTGTCACTGGACGCAATATGACAGGGCACAGCGGATTCCCTCAACGCAAGTTAAAACCACACAAAACCACAAATGTCATAGCAAGAAGCCAGTCTTTGCAAACCCACACCTCTAAGCTCAAGTCCTCTGTACTCAATTTGCTGTTAAATGATATTTTGCTTTTATGTTCACTCCAAGTAGGAGTGAACGTTTAACTCCCGGGTAGCCCAGAGAACCACTGTGACTCATATACATCCCTTTGACTCATAATTCTTCCCTTGCTTTCTCCTTGCTCCCACAACCTTTCTATTTGATTACAGTCTTTTCCAGAAATAAATTGCTGTCCCACCTCCATGCCCGATAAGCCACACCAGTCAGCAGGTGGAGGAACCAAGCCAAAGAGAGTATTAGTTCCCTGTCTGCACCTTGCTGCCTTGGCTCCGTGTTCCAGGTAGCCACACTTGGCTGGGAAGCCCACGAATAAACACTAAGTGGCTGCGAGTTGTCCTGTTTTGACTATTTTCTGTGGGCATTTAGCTCTTAATCTAACTAGTCTCATAAATACCTGAGTAAAAAGTCCAGAAGAAACTCTGCACTGTGCACGGGTTTCAGTGATTCGAGTAAAAACATTTCTGATATGTAAATACACAAATTAGCTACTGGCAACAACTGCCCCAGGGACTGACATCTGCTGATAAGGGTCCAAAACAAAGAAACAATCAGTGTTCAGACACCATTATATGTACCACACTTATTCTTCATTATTTTTCCTCATTTGTCAGCAAAAACAAACTTTTTGTTTCCAGAACAGACCAGTGAAAAACTTATTTACTTCAAAGCAAGTAAAATTGAACTTCTGAATCACACAATCCCTGGTCTGAGCTAGTTAGCAGTTAGGAAGGGTCTGCCTCTCCCTGCCTCATATTTTCACTGCAAATGCTGATTTTAAAGCTCTGGGAATAACCTATTAGAACAACTTAATAATACATTAACATTCCTGCACTCTTTCAAATTACTAAGTTCCTGCTCAGAATTTAAAATAGAAAATGATGTGAAAAGAAAGTCGGGGTTACAGCAGGCTCAGAGAAAGCGAAATTCAGTGCCGTAGTCCTTTCTCTAACAACTTGAGTGTCTTTATAAGAACTGCTGTCTGCAGTAGGAGGAGAGGCGAGGACTGCCCACACAATATCAAAAGTCTCCATTGGAGGGGCAGGATAAAAATCTGAATTTTCATCTATCGGGGAAGGAGGCTGAGTTCAAACCTCTTATAGGATGAATAAAAAGTGTTATCCTTACTAAGTGAGGTGGGAATGAAGTCATGCCAAATGGGGCAAATTGCAACCCCTGTTCTTATTCCAAAGTAGATGATTCCCTTTCAAACCAAAAATGTTTCTAGTCCGGTCTTGAGGCTGTCTGGGGCTGTAGTGTTGCCCTCTTTTTCCTATTGACTACAAGAGTGCAATCCCCAATCTTGGGTCAGACTTGAAACAGTCTGTTTGACAGAGCAATGGCTTGTTCTCAGTCTCCTGGGGGACGTGACGTCCACACGTAAAAGGTGGCTGTGCGCTAACATAAAACCTTAGTCTTCAGTTTCAGAGGACAGGAGTCTTAAGTACTGGAGCGCCTGATTTTTTATTGACTCAGCCAGTATCCTGCAAAGTCTTCTGTTCTATCCAATGTCTTTCACACTGGGGAGATAGTGATAAACGTAATGTTCCATTTCTTGACTTTGTCTATAACTGAGACAAGCAAAATTAAACTTCTTGCTTATTCTTGTATTGGTTTGTGTTTGTCTATATAACTTCTAAAACCAAGCTGCTTTTGGTTGCTGGCCCTGATGAGGCATTTCTTCATGAAAGAAAGGGTAGAGCAAACAAAAGAAAAGGAATTTGCATTTGTTGGACTTGTTACTTTCCGGCCAGTTGCTTTCCAAGGCTATGCCCACAATGATAAAATTTTCCACAATTTGTCTCTCCCCAAAGGTAATTTCTTCCAAATGTTTTCCATGTCCACTTCCATCTATAACTGCTGCTGAAATAACTTGTAAAGAAAAGTTTATGCATTCTGGATTTTTCTTTAATTAACACTTTGTGACTTAAAAATAGGCCATCGACTGAATAGTTTTTAAATTACAGCTCTTGGAACTGGGCAGGGACACCATAAAATATCTCTTTTCAGTGTTTCAATGCACCTCTTAACAACGCCTTCGCTGCCAAAGCCTACACGCCTAGCAAAACGCAAATGGCACTGTATCTCCTAGTAGAATTTGTATCTCCTAGTAGAAAATGTTTCTGTCACAAGACACAAACGCAACCAAGTACGCCTGGTACTCAGAGCGCTCCTTTGGATGGGGTCAAAGTGGAGGAAGAATTTGTTGGATTGCAACTTAGCTACAAAGAGAAGGGGAATATTATGAATCAATAGTAAGTAGGCAAACTCTTCTCTCACCTCTGAAGAATGTTTTCCTTTCTGATTTTGAATTTGCAAGTATATATATCTTTTTCTTTAAAAGACATCACACAAATAGAAAGTGAACTGAAGGGTGAAATGTAAGAGTACTGAGTTACCAGAACAATGCTTGGACTGCCTTTGCCAATCCACAGCTCTGTTGCAAAGAGTCAAATAAATTTAAAGCATGAGACTGTTGTTTACGAAGAAGGATGTTATGTTTGAGAACTGAGAAAGAATATGACAACTTCTCTTAGAAATGTTATATTTAACTATGGTAAAACTGAGTGAATAATCTGATAGCTTGGCTTCCATGTCATCTCAGTTTCCATAGAAATTAAACTCAGCTCAGTTAAATACTAACAAACAATATGTGGTTTTGACCACCAAACGATAACATCATGATTAGGGCTTTTCTAGGATGAGACTATGAACTACTTCCAAAAATAGAATTCATTTCTTGGCAGCAAGAAAATTTTTAATAGCCAATTAGTTGCTGAATGAATAGGGGGTGCCCATGGTATTTTGCAGCCAAAGAGAAAAAGTGCCTTTACAGATCTGATTGTGAAGGTGAAGAGAAAACAGGGTACACCTTGTCAAACATAATCTCAAATGTCAGAGTGGTCAAATAGCTGTCTCCAAGAGACTGCAGACAATCCTACATGTGATTGTGTTTAGCCTTCTGTGTTAGGCAGTTATAAATTCACATGATAGAATTTGAACCTCATTTTTTGTGTGTAAATCACACGTAATATCACTCATGACCGTGCAGTATTACAGGCTGCAGACAACCCCGATTTTTGCAGCACGATTGAATCAATTTAAACGAGTAATTTGACCTGTTGCAAGAAAAGTGAATAAAATGCTCAGAACAATAACATTTTAGAGTTACTCAAGATACTCTCAGACAAAAGTCAAGTTGTCGTCCCTGGGAACAGAAAAATCTTGTTACACATTTGTGCGTTAAATCTTTTAAGACTTCATAAATTTCTGACAATTTTTTTTCATATAAATTTCTCACAGAATCATAAAATCACAGAATTAGAGAATCACAGAATTGTTGGAAGAGACCTCAAGGAATCTTTAAGTCCAATGGCCCAACTTAAATAGGATTGCCTAGAGCATTTTACACTGGACTGCATCAAGGCACATTCTGAATATCTCCACAACTTCTCTGGACAGCCTGTTCCAGGGGTTTATCGCTCACACAGTAAAGCAGTTATTGGTCATATTTAAATGAAACTTCTTGTGTTTCTGTCTGTGTTAGTTGCCATTTGTCCTGCCACTGGGCACTACTAAAAAGAGTCTAGCACCATCCTCCCTACACCCACCCTTCAGGTCTTTATAGACATGGATAGGTCTCCCAGTCTTCTCTAGAATAAACAGTTCCAGCTCCCTCAGCCTTTCCCAATAAGAGAGATGCTCCAGTGCTCACAGTCATCTTCACTGTCTCCACCTGGACATTCTCCAGTAGTTCCCTGTCTCTCTTGAACTGGGGAGCCCAGAACTGGACACAGTATTACAGATGTGACCTCACCAGGTCAGAGAGGGGGAGGATGACCTCTGTACACCTACTGGCCACACTCCTCTTAATGGACCCTAGGATATCATTTGTTTCCTTGGCAACAAGGGCACATTGCTGGCTCATGACCAACTTATTGTCTGCCAGGATCCCAAGATGTTTCTTTTGAGGGCTATTGTCCAACAGGTCTACTAACCTACACTGAAGTTTGGGATTATTTTTCCCCAAGTGGAAGACTGTCATTTGCTCTTGTTGAACCTCGTTAGGTTCCTCTCTCCACCCTGTCCAGGTCACACTGGATAGCAGCACAGCCCTTTATCACAAGATAATTAATTTAATATGCTGTTAAACTGCTGCATGTGTAGCAAAAAGTTAGAATTATACTTAAAACAACAAAAACTTTAACTATCCTATTTGAATAGTTAACAAATATCACTTGAAAAGCCTCTGTTGTTCTCCTCCTCAAAGGCAAGTGTATTTCAAAGGGATGCATTATATGTCATCTGAGACTACATGGGTACTTCCAGAAATTATTCACGACGAGTATTCAGTAGTTAATGCTAGGGTTTAGTTTAGGATTTAAGTGGATTAGATAACGACTTGGTCACTGAAACCCAACAGCCTTCATGTCAGCTAACGTGAATGTTTCGATAATAAAGTCACAGACGTACAACCAGTGATTCATGGCAATCTTGTTTTTAGTTAAAATCTACCCCAGTCAAACAAGAGTCTGAGCATTTGAACAGAAACGTCTATAAAAATGCAAGTAACCAGAAGGAGTAGCTCTCTAGTTTTTAACTAGGAATACAAAGGTTAAGTTAAGGAAAGAACATTTTGTTTTCAGATTGGATGTGCATGGAGAGAACCCTGCTGACGCAGTGTCTTCGTGGAAAATAAATATTTTATCTTTTAAGAAATAAGAATTTCTATCAAGAATTCCACTCCTAAGGTACTTGCATCAAAAAATTGCTTCCACAAATAATGACAAAGTCAATTCACTTAACTATTTACCTTTTATTATGCAGTAGAGATGACTCTGCTATCAGTTTGCAATAGTGTGAATGGTTTGAGTGGAACCTTTGGTTAAAATTCTATGATATTCTAGACATGGCATCTTAAACATCGCTCTTGCAGTTATATGCCTGTATATGCACGTTTTTAATTTAGAACATAATTGGGAATGGTGCTAAAAATGCTAAAACATGGCTGGATGGATCCCAGGAAGTTCTTCAGTTGTTATAACAAAGATTAAGTCACATTAGTGCCTTATGAAAGCTGAAAGCTCGAAGAGTTCCTAGATTTATCCACACTGTTCAAGTGGCAGCTGTTTCTCTCAATGTAAAAATAATTGCTCACTATTAAATATCTCTGTCTGAGTATGTTAATTTAGCATACTTACATATGTTTCTAAAGAAATTATATCCTGGAAGTGCTTTCTTTACAAAGGAAAAAAAAATCACTGCTGAACCTGTACTTCTCTCTACTCTCTTTTCTATGAGCTTTTTGCTTTTAATAAAAGTAATGTGATGTGATTTTAGTTGTTACTAACATTCTCCATTTCCAGTGCTTTCTAAAACAGTGAAATACATTAAAGTCAGAAGAAACATTGTGCTATACATAACAGAGTATCCTTTTCAACCAGAATTACATATTTTCTCCCTGAGGATGGATAAAATATGCTGTGGTTAAACAGGATGAAACTTCCTACCATTTATTTCTTCTTTTTTTTTAAATTCAGGCATGCAGTAGCAGCTAAAACTACATATTTCATGTTTTCTCCAAAAAAAACAATTGAATTAGATGAAAACTGAGTACTAATGATGAAAGGATATCAGAACTGCCTTTATAAATTCTCGAGAGTCTATGGACAGTGAAATTGTACCAAGCCCGTACCTGCCTGTGCATTCAACAGAACTGGACTTAATTATGTCCAGTAAGAAAAGTCCCAGAAATTTGAAGAACATTGTAAGGATCTTTACCAACGCTGTATCCAGTTGATGTGCAGTGACCAGTGGTGTCCCCCAGCGATCGATACTGAGCCCATTGGCCAGCAAGACTAGGAAAGTAATTCTTCCCCTCTACTGGGCACTGGTGAGTCCTTCCCTCGAGTACTGGGGGCAGTTCTGGGCCACTCGCTTCGAGAAAGATTGAGGTGCTAGAGCGGGTTCTGAGCAGAGCAATGAGACCGATGAAAGGACCGGAAGGAAGGTCTTATGAGGGTACGCTGAAGGAGCTGGGTTTGTTTAGCCTGGAGAAAAGGAAACTCAGGGGGGACCTTTTCACTTTCTATAACTACCTGAAGGGAGGTTGTATACAGGTGGGGGTCGGGCTCTTCTCCCAGGCAACTAAGGAGTAGGATGAGAGGGCAGGAGAGGTTTAGGTTGGATGTTAGGAAGCCCTTCCTCATGGAAAGGGTGGTTAGACTTTGGAATGGACTGCCCGGGGAGGTGATGGAGTCACAGAATCACACAGAATCATCATGGCTGGAAAGGACCTCCAGGGTCATCGAGTCC
>JAOXOE010029800.1:0-51375 GCA_028565055.1 Phoeniculus purpureus
CCTGGATGTGTTCCTGTGTGACTTGGTCTAGGTGATCCTGCTGTGGCAGGGGGGTTGGACTAGATGATCTTTTGAGGCCCCTTACAATCCCTAATGATTCTATGATTCAACAGGGTAGATTTAAACTAGACATCAGGAAAAAATTCTTACGGAAAGAGTGCTCAAGCACTGGAATGGGCTGCCCAGGGTGGTGGTTGTTACCATCCCTGGATGTGTTTAAAAGTCGCTTAGATGTAGTGTTGGGTGATCTGGTTTAGGAATGAACTTGTAGAGTAGGGTTGATGTTTGGACTCGATGATCCCAAGGGTCTTTTCCAACCTGAAGGATTCTGTGATTCTATGATTTTTTTTTTTTTCCTAGCGCTGTAGCTTGCCACCACTGTTTTATTCTCTGTGGAAGCTTTCAAAAATAAGTATTTTGATTCTACTGTTTAAGATAATTTCGCCTTTAATCAAAGAACGTTGCTATCAGGACAGTAAGAATTTGGCATTTTCAAACAGGGCCCAGGTCTGAGATGTTTCTCAACTTGAGATTTGCCATTGGCTAGGTCAGACAGGTGCAGGAGGGATTAGCTCCACTGTGTTGCTGTAACAAGGGAGTGGCCTGATCAGAAGATGAAGGATTCCAGTTTGCTGATTTTGATCAGAAATCACACTGCAGTGCTCTCACTCACTTGCCCCACTCCCCACCCCAGGTGAAAGACCAGCAACAACAAAAATATTTCAATTCAATGCTAGATTAATGGCTGGAATTGATGGTCTTCAGGGTATTTTCTAAGCAAAATGATCCTGTGAATTAACACATACTTCTATAGTATCATGGCAAGTTACTTGGACTGTGTTGGAGTACTGCATTCTCAGCAGGCTGAACCTTCTCAGCTATCTGTTGTTCCAATATACTCAAGTTTATTTATTCACATCAGTTTAGCATCAGGCCCTGGAGTGATCTTTTTTTAATACTAACTTAATATGTAAATATTCTGGCATCTATTAATGCTAAAGGTCACCTGGCTGATTTTCTTCTTTCTTTGGATTGCAGCAGCTCTTTGAAGAGTGTTAATTGATTGTAATTGTTTTAGTTAATCAATTTCAGGGGAATGGATTCTTATTTAACATGCAGGGGTTGTTTGCTTCCAGGCAGTTCACGGAAGTGGTGAAAACTACCTTAGGTCGATAAGTATGAGCAAGGTTTGGGTCCCTCCTATGGACTGGAGACAAGTCTTTACGTTAACAGTGGCTGAAATGGGTTGATATTTTAGAAGGGTTAAAGTTTCCTCTGACAACTAGAAATTAAAGACGTGGAGCGTGTGGGTTGTACTCTCCTGGTATCAGCTTTTCTAATAGCTGTTTGAAATTTTCTTTTTTTAGTTGGAGAGAAAGAAAAGGGCAGAAGAGAGGGAACCCTCTCTAATCTTGATATATTTGGCAGCGTTTAAGGCTGCTTCAGATATGGACATTGGTGTCTTGACAGCTTTGAGTGATTAATCCTGTTCCTTGAATTAAATCCTGAGGCCCTTAATGATGATGACTATATAGTCAAGACTTCTTTAGCAGCCTCATGAAATCCAAAGGATTTCTGCTCAAGAACTCTCATTTTTCCATGAAGGTCTGTTCATTTGCTTAGGACAGTGCATTGAAGTGTTTGCAGTAAGAGGTTTGCAAAGTACAGCCATGTAATAAGCATTAAGGGCAAGTTTTTGAGGTCTTGATAGAAAACCTGATCTACTACGTGGATTTGGAATAAAGGAAAGTCTCTGTCCTCTCCTACTTTTCCATTGCAATCTTATTCTCCCTGTCTATCGGTCAGATAAGTACATTAGCTGAGAACAGGTTAGCTGACGTACTGAATGTAAGAAGCTGCAAGGCTGTCCTTTTCCTCTCCCAAATGCCTCTTTTTCTAGACTTCAGGAACTTGCTGTTCTTTTTTCCCCTCACTCCAGCTGTCCATGCAGAAACATGCAAAACTGGCACATGTTCATATGAATTAAATACCAAAATTCTTAGGAGACACGGAAATTACTTCTGACCCAGAAGGATGGGTGGCTCACTGAGGGCAATGCTATTAGCAGGAAATGGCAAGGAAGGTAGTTAATGTGAATCCCATGTTCTGCTAGGAAGAGAATTGCAGAAGTATCAGTGAAATGAAATTACACAAAGAAAGAAATCTGCATTTCTGATCTAAATAGTACAAATGTCATGCAAGAGGGAATTATGAATTAAAGGCATTTGAGCGTAAATTTGACTACATAATTGGAACCTCTGCAGATGAAAGTGGAGGAAGGGAGAGAAAGGAGTAACATTTACTTCTAAAAAATGACTTTAAAGGTACAGTGCTATGCAATGAAGGGGTGAGAGCAGCGTGAGTGCATCTTTCTGGGGCTCTTGTGTTTCTGCATTGTGCCCTCACTGTTCCTCTCAAACCTGTGCCTGCTCGCAGACAAGCATTTCTTCCTGCGCTCCTGAGGACACTAGGAATGATGTTGCTGTTGGACCCACCAAACACTGAGCTGAAACTGAGCATGGATGTCTGCAGTGCTCCTGTGCCTATGCTTTAAGGCATGAGTGACCATTTGACATCAAATTGAGAGAACCACATAAATTTAAAACTCTTAGTGGCTGAGCTTCAAATCCAGAGTATCTCCATACTGAAAATTTTTCTACCCAAATACAGAAAATCTGATGCAGATGATAAAAATGGTTAGAGAGGAGCAAAAGCAGAAGCAACGATGCTGGTGCTGAAGATTGTTGTGTCAAGCCCTAAATGCTGTCCTTTACACCGTGTGCATTTTGAGAGAGAGTTGTACTGTACCTGGAACATACCTTGACCATTTTCCTTTTGGGTATAATACCACTGTGATCCCTGGATCAGTTGGGAGAAGTGTATGGACCAGAATTTTCAGGAGAGAAATTGACAACATTATTTTATTATTATTTTGGGGAAGTAAAAAATTAGACTGGTTCTAACTTGCTAACACCCAGAAACAAAGGAGTTATGATAAACTGAAGCAGATTCCTTCTGACCTCGTCTGCCTCAAAAAAATCACAGGTGCCTGACTCATTTTATAAACTTTTCTGTTGTTAAGACAAGCAGGAAATTCGAGAACAATATAATTGTCAGTATGATAAACGAGAAGGCAAAACACTGTTGAACAGCAGAGGACACCGGGTGTTATTATGGCCTATTGTTGCTATGAATAGAAACACCCAGACACCAATTAACATCTCATTGCTATGATTACTTGCTACAGTATCTGTTCTACTAATCAAACTTGCACCTTTTTAGTTCATATTTTGATTTCAAGAAGTTATACCAAGAAGAGATTACATTTATCTCAAATGCAAATAAATGTGCAGCTTAAGAAGCTAATTAAGTTTATAACCACTGAGAATAACATTAAAAAGAAAATTAAATTGCTTGGTTTGGAGGAAAACCTTTTAGAAAACATTTGTTGAATACACATAAAAGAAATTCTCCTAATGTGCTCTTACACTTTTCCATATGCCTATCGTATATAACTCGTAATTTTTTCTTCACTAAGCAGTTGGAGAGGTTGTGGAGTCTCCTTCTCAAGAGACTCAAAACCTGCCTGAGTGCATTCCTGTGTGGGCTGCCCTAAGTGATCCTGCTTTGACTGGGCGGTTGCACTAGCTGATCTCCAGAGGTCTCTTCTAACCCCTTCTGTTCTGTGATTCTGTTCTTCACAGGAATGTTTACTATCGAGCACACAATATGTAGTAAGTGTGAGAGCCCCATGACAACAGCCTCCTACAGCTTCCAAAACTTTTTGAGCATGGGCTTTCAGTTTTGTAAAGATTGTAATTTGTTTGTGCAAATATTCAGTAAATAATTGCTCCAGGCAAGGAGACAGAAATGAAGGATAAGCCACACAAGCTATTCAGTCCCTCTTTTTTTTTTTCCCTCTTTTTTTTTTTAGTGGTCATAAAAGGTGCCAGATTGAAAGCCCTGACGAAAGGAGATTTCTGCTTACGTGTCAGGCAGAATTTCTCAGGCTTTTCTAGATCTTCCAATGCACTGTGTGTCTTGTCTCTGGTCTAACAGACTGCTAAGTCATTTATCTAAACTCAGCGAGTAAACAAGGGTAGTTAAGCAGACCCTTAAGTGTCCTGCTGGATAATGTTACTCAGCTCCTTGAGAGGCTGAGCCTGTGTTCCAGCAGTACCTCAACTAAAAGGCTACTCAAACTGCCTTCTGCTGGGAGCAGGTCTGGCTGGCACACATTTTGCAGCAGCTTGTTGCCCAGGAAGGCTGGCTGGCCCAGAGCTTCTCCCTCATCCCTAATGGGTAATATTTCTGGCTACAAATCATTCCTCTGCTTATTTTTAGGAAAAATAAGCTTTGAAGGAGAAATGGGAATTCGTAGTCCAGAAGAGAAAAGTGGGGGTGACATAATTTCTGCCTGGAGAGTAGTCTTGTATAGTGTCGACTCAGCTTCTGCTGCTTCTACCCTTCCTGCTCACGCTCCCCTCTGTGGAGCAAAGGCAGTCAGTGCAGCATGTGCGCTCTGCTTCTGCCAGGGTACAGAGGCATGAAGCAAAGCCTCTGATGTCCTCTTCATGCCGGTAAATCTGGAGAGAAGGTTGGGGCATCTCTTCCTTCTTGGTCCCTATGCACTGTGTTTAAGCAAAGTTGATTCATGTTGATAAATCTTTTGTTTTGACCTGCCTTATGGGGCATGGTTGTCCTGGACGAGCTGCGCAGTTGCTCTACCCGCTGCTCCTAACAGCTTTATTTTCCTGGAAGCTGGATATGGCTGATACGTGGAGGAAGCTGCTGTGATGGAAACAGTGGTAATTTCTTGCTAATCTCTAACACGGGGCTTTATCTCACTGACGTTTGGAGAGCATTACATCCACTGCAAGTGCCTCAATTACTGGAATATTTTGAATTTTGAAATATGCTTCTGATGATTTTTAAAGCTGTAGAGATGGAAGAGCAGTTGTTGAACTTGGTGCTAGGATTTAGATGCATGTTTTTTTGCGGAGCAGCTGACAGGTTTGCTGGATTAGTGTTTATAATACTTATTGACATCCCATGATACCTTTCCGTAGCTGAACAGAGTTTAGACTGACTCTGGAGTATTAGGACTTGATGAAGGTAATCTGTTTTCTTGGCTGAAGCTCACAAACAAAGCAGTTAAAGCCCCATTACAAATGGCTAAACAGGGACCCATTAAACTTCTTATAGGCCTGTCTCATTTCTACAGCCCCTGCAACATTTATAAAGGGCACTGTTAAAAATTTACAGAACCCGGAGACAGTGTCTTAAGCGAAGCTACTCTGTGCACACTACCTGAAATATGCAGTAGTCCTTTAAAGAGTAAATTAGAGGTAGTTAAGAGAAACTTCTTTTCTCGGTGCTTTGACCTGGGGTAACTGCTTTGTCTTTTCGTGATTGATTTGGCAAGTTTCATAGAAAAACAAATGTTACAGGTAAAGAGAAAGAATTCACGCTTAAGCTGCCTAGAAGGCACTAGGGTTGGCTATTAATAGTCAAACTGTCTTTGTTAATGTCTGTTTCAATTATTAGTTCTCCAATCACCCTTTTTATATGGGAAGTCACTCTGGAAATTGTTGGCACCAAATTTGAGATTAATATGGTAATAGTGGATGTATCATGCTAATGAGAATTCTCATATTAAGAAATATAAGTCACATTATTTTAATGATTCTACTGGCATCAAACCATGGAAGCCACAAAGTTATTTTTTTAATGAATCAATCCCCACAGGCATGAACTAATTGTGTGAAAACTGTTGGGCTTTTTTTATTTCGGGAAAAGACAGCCCAAATTGAAATGATACTTTTCGCTGTTTTAGCTGATGTTTTGCAATAACACTGCGTATTTTGGAAGTCTCATAAGAAAGAAAACATTTGGCACGGCACTGGAGTGTTGGATCAGGCCTCTCAATGCATGTCAATAAAGAGGTGATAATTAGAGAGAAAAAGCAAAACCTTCATCGGGCCACAGATTATTTGAGTTGCATGGGCAAACTGTCCAACTGAGCTCACCAGGGATGAGAGTTTCTTGTGAGACAGCCCGGACCTTAGTGTGTGGGGACGGTGGCGTTTGTTTTTATACAGGGACATGGTACCAGGAAGGGGGATGGGATGGCCCAAAATAGGAAAGTCTGGTTTGGTTCAATATATGCCCAATGTTCTGCTTAAGTATTTTAAGAAATAGTAAATAGCGGTTCTGTCTTTCTAAATACGGGAGGTGGCACGGGGGGAGAATGAAACCACGCTGTGTACATATTTTCTAGTTCCTGTGAATTCTGGTAATTTCCAGATGGTCCCTTTTAAGTCTGTTCATCAAACATTAAGAATTACACAGGCTGCAATGGTTCTATATCTAGTTGGGCTAACAGTTTCTACTTGTCAAGCTCCAAACCTCATGCTCGTTTCCTTTCTCCCCATTTTCGTGTTGCTCTTTGTCAGTTATTTGTTATCCAGGCAAAAAACACAAAGGAGTTACACGAATCTTTATGTGATCCAGGGACATGGTTCAGACCCACATTCTTTTCAAGTGAGGAAGTCGATGATAAGACATGGGACAAGAAGTGTAGGAAATGAGTAGCAGCATCAGAAACGGAAGATCTATTTGACTGTCCTTGCCATAGGATGGTCAAATATCCAAGATACCCTCGTGCTAAGCCATTTGTGTTATCTTGACTCTTTGGAACCTTTTTAGGTAAATATGTCAGAAGGAAAGGATTGCAGAACTTCATGCCAGAGTGTGTTCTTCTACTGTCTTAGCTGGCCATCTTCCTAGGTGATCCCACTCATGAGAGTTGCACTTGTTTTGCAGCCTTGGATTTTGACTGGGTTGAGCCTAAAATTACGACAGCCTTCATAGCCTCTTATTGCAGTGTTAGTTCTCAATTCCAGTACTTGAGAGAAACTCAGAAATCCACCCCTGTTTCTGTTCATCTCAAGTTGCCACTACTATTTCAGTCATGGCATCTGGTAGCCTATGCTTGAAGGCAACGATGAAAACAGGACTTGAAGTACAACCTCTAGAAATGCTGTTGGGGGAGAGGAGTTGAAAAGAGCCTTCACACACAGCACGTCTACTGTTCTGTCTGTTTAGCAGTTATGCCAGTGTGACAACGTTCCGATCACCAAAATATCATTTGTTATTATCAAGTAAAGAATTTTAAACCCATGACCTGCACCCGCTGTTTAAACGCCATCTTATGAACATGTTATGAAGTGCTATTTGTTTGATGTTTAAGCAAATCTCCTATGAGCTGAGGTTGCCCACTGGAGTGTTATTACGGTACGGCTAGTAGTATGAAATAAACCACATTAGGAGTCCTCTGTGCGTTCTTCTGCAAATCAAATTATCTACTAGCTAACTGGGAGAGCAATAAGAGGCAAAAGACAATTTGCAGAAGAAAGGAAGACATGCAGGAGGGAAGTAGTAAGAATGCTAGCTAAGGCATTTAATATATACCTGGAAGTGAGTAATGGAGCGCAAGCACATTACAAGCACCAGCCCAAGTGCAGTGGACATCATTTGATACAGGTCTGTCTTTCTCTGTTCCTGTTCACTGGAAGTCTGCCAGTCCAAAGCAGTCTTGGTATGAGAAGTTATTCAAGGGTCACACACAGGGCCTACTGTAAAGTCTCTGAATTACTGGGAGTTGATGCTTTTTTCCCTCAGAACAGAGATAATGTCTCTTCCTTGTCTGGTGCCAGCATTAGGAACTGAAGTTGGAGGTGGGAACTTTGTCAGCAAAGACTGAGAATATTCTGTGGTGTCTGCAGTGCTGTTTCTGGATAAACTTCTAGTGACCGTGTCAGATCAGTTTGTACCCTTTGGTGCATTTGTGGCAACAGAAATTCTTAGCTTGTTGTGCATTGGCCAAATTTAGCTACAGAAACCAGACTGTACTTCATTTGAGCTCTAACTATGCGTGTAACGTCACAAGACATCTACAACTTGGTTCTCCTACTCAGTCAATCTTTATACCAACAGAATAAATCACTTTGGTGAGAAGGAACTCGTGTTGAGTAATATCCTCCCTGCTAGAAGTAAGAGTGATAATGATAAACCTTCCCATTTTCTGCACCGTGTCTATTTAAGAATTTTCTGTAAATTCTTAACGTTTCATGCTAGGGGTAACTTTTTAACATTAAGTATTTGCAGGAATATGGCACAGTTACACCAGTGCTTCTTGGAAAACCTTTTAACCTCTAGGATTGAATTTAATGAGAATTGAGAATGCTCTCCCAAACAGTCACTACCCAGGTGGTTTTGTCATCCTGCTTCGGAGGAGGACTCAGCAGCTTAAACTTTTCTCTTCCCATTCAGGCTGGGGGTTAGACAGAGTTCTTACTGTCTGTCCTATTGCACCCTCTGAGTATCAGGAATGACTGTAACCACATTATCCTCCCTAGCATGCTGAACTTCTCAGTCTAAATCAGTTTAGGTATAGCCCTGGTCTGTCTCACTCTTGGATACACCTGTGGGATGGGATCTACAGCTAATTTGGGAAAGAATTCAGTCTCAGACCCCCTTACAAGGCAAGAAAATTGCTTCCTTCATGTTCCAGTATCTTTGTTGCTGTCCTTTTTCAATAGGAGTTAGTATATTCACAAATGGGATTCTACAGAATAGCTCTGCTAGGTGTGCTCCTCTACAGAGTGAAAGAAAGGGATCATAACACAGTGGACACCTTGCCTGACTTGTCTCTGGAAGATAGTCGAAGGTGGCACTGTGTGAGCACTTCTGTAAAGCCTAGAGTGTCTTCCTGTTACGCTCTTCAGCATGTGACCCAAGTTGTCTTGGTTTTTCAGATTATCTCCACTTACCACTACCCGAGATAACGGGGTTCATTGCTGTGGATGCAGTTAACATTATCAGCAATTTTGCTGCTCTAGGTGTTTCACAAGTTCTCACAAGTAGGATCAGTCCTTTCTTTACAAATCATGACTGCAGGTGCTATGAAAGGAGTAGTGGCTCTTTCAGGTCATAAGATATCTATTTGTATGAGAAATGTGTATCTTTGGCAGACTGCTAAATATTACTGGTTAAATCTATTACGAGGAAGCACAATTTTCTGTAACTTAATTTCCTAAGCCTAATGAACCCAGTAAATTTCCTCTGATGTCTTCCCAAGTTAATATGTTAAATCTAATTTATTTGGCAAAAAAAAAGGGACAGATTTCCTCTTAACTGAATCAACCCAGAAGTAAAAAAATGTATTGTTCTGGAAATCTGTGACTAATAATTCACAGATGTGAAAGTCCTGGTTTTGGTTTCATTCATTCACTATCTTACAATTGCTGTTTATGTTCTCTTCACTTTAACTAGAAAGAGTTAATTGGGCCCCATCTGTGTTCCAAAAGTTTGAGAAATGACACTGAATTCCTTTTTTGTCGTTTAATGTCACAGGAGATTTTTCTTTGCTACGTGACTATTTCCATACCTTTTCGGTATTATATTTGCCAGTTGATTTTCTTTATGTTGCCAGTATTTGTGTGGACACTGCTAACGAGTGGATGATGCATTTTCACCAGCAATAGTATGTTCCTAGCAATTTTGCTAGAACTTGAAGATGCATAAAAATAGTTCTCATTGTTTATGTCTCAACTTGGTAATAGCACTAAGGCTTGAAAAAAGCCAAAGTGAAACCACGTCTGGGAGCAGTTGCTGAATATAGTTCAGTAGCAACACAAAAACATGAGTTTGCCTATGGATGCTGGTTTGATTTTATACAAACAGGATATAGATAAGAGGAACAGAGTTATGTATCTTCCTGGAACGTAATTCGTATTCTTCATGCCAACAGCTATAGTCCTGCTTTCATGACACTTCCTTAGTATATGTGGAGAGGTCTGATGTAAACAGTGGAGCCAAATCTCTGACAAGTTACAAGGGCCACTGATGAGTGCAAGTCCATGTATGACCTTCAGAGTGTTTATGCAGATGTCTCCTTCTTGTACAGGAAGAACCTTATCGATACCCAGCATTTCAAAATCACTGTGCACATCAAAACAATAGTGTCGTTTTCTTTCTGCTCATACTTATCTACCACTTTCAGAATTGTATGGGGGAAAAATGGCAGTGAAACTCTAGGCCAAAGACCTTTAATGTTCTTACATTTTAAAGAGACTGTTAGTGATGGTTCATATGTAGTGCAGGAGGTTTTGTGTTACAAACTTTTATGCAGACACTTATACCTTTTGCAGTACAAAGGCAATGGTATGGAAAACAGTCAATAAGCTGTACCACTAAAGTCAACAGTTCTAGTATTAAAATCAGTGTACTGTATGTTTGCTTGTAGCCCACATAAATTCAGAGAGGCAAGAAGTGTAAACAGAATAGCTGATTTCTTGGATGCACTCCGATATAATTACAGCAATTCACCTTTGTGACTATTTGTGTGTGTAGCTTAAAGCTATTTCCCCGCCCTAAGATACAGTAGCAGTACTTTTATAAGCCTTTGTAACTGATTGAAATACAAAACTAAGTAAACCTGGAGAGGATGCTCAAAGAAATGTACCAGTAAAAGTAACCAGCAGACTGAAAATGCTCTTTGACTTTTTGTAGCAGCATCACCCAGTTCCTGGTACAGGTACCTCTTATTCTCTTCAGTTTTGAAACAGAGATATCCCTTAAGGTTTTGTCACCAAAATAGAGAATTTCTAGTACAGTTATGAAAACAAACAAAAATCACAATCATTTTTATTGCAAAGATCACCTAAACCATTTTCTGTGGGTATGGAAGCAAAGTCTGTTGCCATGTAATACACTAAGATTTGCATCTAAAGAACAGCAGGCACCAAACAAGTATTTGTCTTTCCCACCTCATTCATACACATACCTTTGGTGAATTGCATCTATTTAACTCACATCAAAATGCTATGGCTGAAACACCTGATCCATATGAACTCTTGTTAGGTAACAGGTAATGCTGTTTCGTTCAGGCAGGTTCCACCAGGCATCTCACACCTTGTCACAGTCTTTGTCGCAGGAAGGCAGGGTTTCTCTCAAGCTGATGTGCACATGTCATGGATATTTATTGTTTTCCCTCTCCCCAGCTTTTGCCCCAGAATGATTCACTCCAGGATTTTGCTTTCAAACAAATTCCAGGGATCTTTGGACTATATATTGTTTCCATGTGAACAATAATAAAATGCAGTTGCTTGACAAGAAACACAGCCCATCTCGGGTGGGAAAGTGGCAAGTGGTTGTCAATACCAACATCTGCTAATCTTTTCTGTGCTCATCTGTGCCTTGTGCTTAGCAAACATGGGGACATTTCCTGAAACATTTTTAGTAGCTCATAGTGCATCTACTGTGTGACTGTATGATAAAATGACTGATAAAATATAAGGTGGTTTCTGTGTCAGAGTTGGTTAAAAACTGTCTTTGTGGATTTTTCCACAAGTCTCAAGGCAGAATGAAGCCATCAGCATTGTGGAGAACAGGGAAATGAATGACAACACATTGTACAAATCTGTGTGACATCTGCATTTCAACACCCATTTAAACAAAATTCTGCCAGAATTCTTGTCAGAACTGGATTTAATTCTTGTATGCTGCAAGGAGTTCACTATGTTAAGATATTGATATAACAAAATGTTTTAGAGATTTATTCTTGCTGACCAAAATGGCCTTTCAGATTGGAAATCTCTTTTTCCAGAAAACAGGTGCTGAAATAGAAGCCTACCTGCCATGCAGAAGGAGTATATGGCTTGTTTAGTTTGTTCTTACCCAGCAATCTCAGATGCTATAAAAAAAAATTGAATTTTAAAATGAAAATTACCTAAGCACTTGGCAAAGTGCCTTGGTTAAGAGGGATCAAGTACCCACTGTCCAGTGACTGTTAATAGACTGACTGGTTGTTACTTCCCTCAGTCTTTCTGCAAAACTATGACAGACCACAGAATAGGGGGCTAATGATCGTTAACACTTCATCCCCCAGGACACAAACTCCCATTCACTTGCGTACAAGTAAATTCTGAAAACCCAGAAACGCTTGTCAGACATGGTGACAGAGAAAGGTGCTTCATCAAAACAATTTTAGGGTACACTGGGACATGATGAGCTAAGACACATTTGTATTGTGCAGTGTATAACCTCAGCAACAGCATCTTTGAATTCACTCTGGTTCAAAAATATATTTTAGTGCTTTTATCTGATATTTATTTAATTTCATTAGAAAAACATAAGTTTTTGAACACTATTCTCAGCTATCCAGTGATAGGAAGTTAACAGTAGCTTTTGTAGAAAACCTCTCCCATCAAGTCAGTGATGTTGAGCCATGTAAGACAGAACCTGGACTATTTTGGTGTTATGTCTGTGTTGGTGCGTGATCTGTGTGGATGCAGAGTCCAATGCCAAAAGTGGCACATTGGAACAAAGATTCCCAAGCTAAAAAAAAACTGGTTTGGATTTGAATAAGCTGTTGCTACCATTTTCGTATATGCAAACAATCTTTAAAAAAAATGTTTGTCAAGGCTTAAAAACTCCTGAAACAAAATTAACCAATTAATGTAGTTAATTAGCTAATGGGCTGAAACAAAAACAAACTAAGGAGGTTTTGGAAAACACTCGGATGTTGCAGGCAAAGAGAAAACAAATTCAATTTGGGGAAAAACCAAGACGACATTTGATTCACTGCATGTGGACTCCTTCCGCGCTGGTCCTTCGTTTCCAAAATACCGATTCCTACAGCAAAGAACTAGGGAAGAGCTTTCTCCATTCCAGCAAACAATGGAATTCGGATGAAACCGTCCTTCCACTGATCCTTGTGGTACCTCTCTCTATTCACTGTGCTCCCAGGGCAAGCTGGGCACTGTATGCAGCACTCAGTGGCATGTGCCCTCTCCAAAACATGGACAAGAAGTGAAGAAAAGTAGGAGGAGGAGCCAGGAACCTGAAATTGGACAGTCCAAACCCCTTCTGTTTGCTCATAGAGCTGCAAAACTCAGCGTGGACTCCAAGTC
Source organism: Phoeniculus purpureus (assembly GCA_028565055.1). Classification (NCBI taxonomy): domain Eukaryota; kingdom Metazoa; phylum Chordata; class Aves; order Bucerotiformes; family Phoeniculidae; genus Phoeniculus; species Phoeniculus purpureus. Next base: position 12,978 of record JAOXOE010029800.1, read on the forward strand.
AAAAAAAAGTCACAAGTTGCTACAGCAACCTAGTGCCTCAGGCAGGAAATCTGCTCAAATGTGAAACTATGACAGTATTATAGTCCTGATAGGATCAGGAAAAAAGCTAGAGTTTGAGATATTTGCTGAGCCACTATTTCCAGTAATCTGTTTCTGTGCTGGTAAAATGATCTGATTCATGAGAATATTTTGCATGGTCAGACTATAGGGTGTCGTGTTTTGTTTGACACATCTACCCATGAATTATTAGACGGGTACTGTACTTGAAGTTTTGGGTAGGCAAGGCACACAGGGTTGCTTAACCAGTCAGTGTGGAGCCTGATACTCTCACCATATTGGCAATGAATTATTTTGACACTTACTAGAAAAGTGAGTTTTCTGACATGCTTTTCATGCTTCGATCCCCTTCTCTCCTTTAATATTTCCTATGGAGATTTATGGGGTGCACTGTGCGTTGCTTTGTGCAAGCATTTGTTTGAAATATTTCATCGTCATTAAAACTACACTTTTTAAGGAAGCAAAAGGTGTTTTTATCAAATGCTTTTACTGTTATGTGCAACTGCAGCAGTTTCTATTGTACCAGTGTGTCTCATCTATGGAACTTTGAAGTCATGGCTCGTTGCTTATTTCACTTGCAAGGCAGGTGAAGAAACTTGTACTTTTCCTTTAAGAAAATTTATTCTGAATTAATGCACTCACAGTTTGGTGCTGCTTGGTGTGTTTTTCTTCTCCTGTCCTTGAACATGAAAAGAAGAATTACTAATGAATTTTTTCTTGACCAAAGTGGAGGAAAGAAGCCCTGTACATTCCACATGAACGTTTGGTAGATCTGCCTGTGTTCTCTTCCTGGGTTTCTGTTTCTTCTGTGTCCCAGCATCACTGTCGGTACTATAATGTCACCTACTTTAAAGACCAAATGTATGGCAATCCACCTATGAATGGCAGTTATGGTGAGTAACTGAGAATGAAGCATATAAACCAAGCTCACCATGTTCTGGTGAGTGATTTGCCAACACTGTGTAGGAAGGAAAAGCACATAGTAGTGGATCCACAGCACCAGTATCAATGTGCATGACCGAACAGAGAAGGACAATAAAAAGACTGACAGAAAATACTTCATACCATTCCTGCAGCTTCTGTAATTTCAGTTCCCACTTTCTGCACGGAACTACCCTGATTCTAGACAACTACCACACCATGTGAGAACGGAGCTGTAAAACTAAGCAGTGCTCTGGAAAAACAGGAGAAGGGAACTGATGCAATGTGATATTTTGCTTTTATGCGCATCCATTAAGCAGTGGTGGGTTATTGTTTTTCTGCCGTTAAAGAAATGGAAAACCACCTGCTGATTTCAGTGTCTTTAATAAAAAACTCTCTTTGGCAGAAGTTAATCCTTAATATAAAGATGGACTTCTTAATAGATGTTCTAGACAGAACTTCTGTATTCACTATTTTCTTTATATTAAAGAGAAGACTGCATAGGGCAAACCTGGAGACTGAGTGCAGGTTCGGTAAAGTAATGACTGGCTTGAATTCTGTGTGACAGGCTGAAGTACTGTGGTTTGCATTACTTGGGGACTGTGAAGGTCAGTGATGAAATCAGATTGGGGCTTTTTGCATAGTGATTTTACTTAAGTCCTGCACTTTCTGCTTTGTGCGTGCAGAAGCATGAAAGTGAGGACTGATTAGATGACGTGGGCATTGCAAATCTCAGGAAAAATAGTACTGTTGAGTCATGTGCAGAACCCTTCCTTACTGCAATGACAATTAACTCCTATGAGTCTGACAAACGTTGCAGAACACAAATGAACCTGATAGCTCGATAACGACTACCTGCTCAAGATGCCTTCTTCCTTTTATAAAAAATCTTTAAAAGGCAACAGCCTAAACCCTCAGATAAATCGAACCCACCTCTCCTCAGTGCAGCTGAACCGATTTAGCAGCTGGGGAATTAGCCTGTGCTGACTCAAACTGCCAAAGCATGCGCGAGTTTTGACAAATCCGGTTGGAACACAGACGGAAATTAATATGGGGTTTCAAGTGTTAAAACGGAGCACTGGTTAAAAGAAGCCCAACAACTTCAACGGCTGGTTGCAAATCCCAGACTAGGACTGCATATGTTCCAGTAATTTGCTCAGCCATGCAGCATGCTGTACTCGCTGAATGAAGAAACCTTCTCGTGAGAATGTTTAAAATGTCACTGAGGTTCAGTCTGAACCAGGGTGCAGGTGGCTCTACAAAGGCTTTGCTGTTTATACAGTTGTTGCTGGTGAACGGTATTGATTGGCTCGGCAACTCATAAAACAAGCAACTTCACTTTCATCTCTGTGGTTTCTGTTCCTTTGGTAGATAGAAAAGTGGTTTTAATTATTCTCTTAGTCAATTTTAATTTTTTTTCCACTCTCACCCACCCACTCTCTTATAACCAGGTAATATTCCCATCTCCTCATTACTGTGCTGATCTTGCAAAGGGGCCAAGAGCAGGCAGATAAAGAAGAATTTTCTCGAGGATACAAAGCTGAGGCTGCCTCACTGGTAAGATTATCAGAAGTTAAGATATGCTGAAATCTTCGCCCTGTGAGGCTGTCTGAATCACCGTCAGGAAGGCGGAACGCCTGATGGCCACCAAGAGTTAGGTATTGCCACTCAGAGTCTCTTCGCCTATTTGTGGCCCGTATATTTAGAGCGTGTCACGGCTTCTACTTGTAAAAACAAACACTTGCTGCTGGTACAATTTCTGTTCTCTCCCGGCGTGCCAGCTTTTACAAAAATCTGCAGCCCCAGTGTGTAAGTATTGTGAGGAAAGAGAACAAGACACAGAATTGATCTAGCACTTGGAGTTCCAGGCAAAAAGTGCACAAGAAAAAATTAATGGGAAAATAAGGTTTAAACTTCAAGCGCTTAAAACGGACCTCTAGGTCCTCTGATAAGCAATGCTAAAGGCTTCTGGAGGTAGTATGACAGTGCTGGCGTGAGTCACGCTCTGCACAGCACTCACTTCCTGCATCAGTCCCTGGATCCCCTGAACCACCGCCTGCATAGGCGCAGATGCATGCTGTCTTCAAAACTCCAGTGTTACAGGCTACACTCCTTTCACCCAGAGAGGGTATTTCTCTCCCATTACATCACAAATTTTTCAGCTTTCACACGATTCGTGAGTTCTGATAAGAGCTTGAGGTCATTTAATGCTTCTGGGGTTTGCAGTTTGTTTCTCTTTTGGGTAGGAGGATGAGGTCCATGCAATAATGGGAATGTTGATGCTTTTAATGATAATTGTCCCTTCTCTTATGTATTAATGGCTGATGAGAAGGACGAACTGTAACACAGGTGCATGCCAATCAGAAGACAGCAGCCTTTACTTCCCTTGTATATGCTTTTAAGACTGAGAAAAGAGTGAATATGTTCTTTAATATTAGTGGAAGAGTGGACAAAAGTACAAAAAAATATCCTTGGGAGCAAAATACTTCATTGGCTGATTTACAGTTGCCAGCACTGGATGGTAGGAAAAGCTGACTCACTCCTTCCGTGACAAATAAGTAATTAAAAGCATAAAAACCCCACCAAAACAGCTTTTCACAATGTTATTTTATGCTTGCTTTGTATTTAGCAGTCCGGCCTGGAATACAGCACCACATTACAGCACGTATATATTCCTTTTATGCCTGTTCTGTTTCCTCGGTCCTTTCTCTCAAAAGTACAATTTGCTTGCAGAGGAAAAAAAGTTGAGCTGATTGCAGAGGATGCATAGTCCTCATCCCCAGTAAAATGAACGAGGAAGCCACATAAATGAGGCATACAGTTTATAATGAATTGGGCTGATCGTGATGATGTGTTCAAGTGTATCTCCCAAAGTTCATTAACTTAATGTAATATACAGTGCAAGAACGATACCTATGATTACTCCAATTAGAATTATACTTCTGTGCTTCTCTGTGATGTAAGTTAGTGCTGTGAGAACACGGAACACATCTCATAAGTGCACACAGTTTCAAATGTGACCAAGTGAGCCTGCCAGCTTTTCCTAACGGTGTAGGCGGTAATAAGTGTGGCTGCAAGTGGCTTTTGTTATAGCTGGTAGCTCTGGCAGCTCACCATTCATGCCAAGACCAAGGCAACGTCTGTGACAGCGTGGCTCAACAAGTGATTCCAATACACTGCGGGAAATGTGAAAACTCACTCTCTTCAACGGAGCACACACTATGTGGATACCACTAAGAGAAGGCTGTAAGCAAGTGAGGAGAGTGCACCACCCTGCTCAAAGGAAGTATAGGATGAAGGTTTTGCTCCGGTTAGAGCTCACTGCTTAATAATAAATTGTGGATGGTAACTGAAGAGATGAAGAGACTGTATTGTGAAGCACCACAGAGCACTGCATGTGTAATGTTCCTTGTGAAGCCATAATTACCATTTGATTTCTGACCCCGAGGTGAATTTGGTATACACATATGCATGAAGGAGGTGAAAGGATATGCACTGAGATATGCCCTTCTTTCCACAGTGTGTTTTTAGAAGCAATGTAATTGAGGTATAAATAAAATAACAAAGAAGGCATTTATAGATACATCTTATTATTTCAAACTACCAACCGTTGTCTTCACACTTGCTGGTATTTTAGAGTCCTGAATTTTAAATGACAGAACACTCCTTTATCTTCTGTAGAAAGAAGTCAATAGAGAATACATCTTAAGGGAAATTTCCATAAACCAGGTCTGTAACAGTCCTAGGAACTTTACTTGAGTTCTTTGCTCATCTTCTGTTTGTCCTGTGACATCTCTGACATTAAAGAATACAGACCTAAAACTGGCACTTAGCAATAGGCGAGTCCGTACGCCTTCCCCAAAATTAAAAAGGGGACCTAGTGCATGGTAGTTTCTGAAAGTGTCTGTCATTATGTGGGATGCCAAGAGACCACCCCATGCTGTTTTCCATTCAGATAAATGGGGAACCTATGGATAAATTACCATCTGCAGCGCATGGTAGCGGATATTGTAAGCAGCTGTCACTGTAGCTCTGTAATTATGCAAGTATTCTTCTAATATTATACAATTAGATGGCCTCATCTCCCTTTCTTTCTCTTGATAATGTTTTTGTAGGTGTCAAGAGCACTGAACCCTCAACTTGTTCAATCACTTGCATATCCATGCAGAAAAACTCAGTACTTCCCTGATGTTCCTGGAGCTGCCATACTTCTTATCTTAGAGATTGTTGTTTTCTGCTGCTTCTGCTGCTTTTTCAGTACTGTATTATTTTTTTTGTATTGTGAGACAGCAGAAACTATGGGGATTAGACTCAGTAAGCAGTCACATCTTGCCTTTATTAGCGGTATCAGACAGCGTTCACTGTCAGAAAGATGTAGCTAGATTTATTGTCTTCAGTAGAAACTTCTTGCAGTCGTTTGGTGGCTGTTGTCGTAAAAGATGGACTGAAACGTGTCAGTGCATCCTTTCTGCATTTGAAGGATCTGTTACCAAAGTGGATGGTATTAAGGAAAAGCAGCTTTTTAAAAACTGAAATGGAGCACAGTTCTCAGCTGGGGAAACCATCTTAGTAGCATAAAGTTGTCTGTTTCTTGAGGTTGTTCAGAAAAGCACAGTTGGCTACAAAATATTTCTACCTTTCTCATTATCGGTTCCTTTCCCTCTCATCAGGGTATCAATTTCTAATGACAGTGAGTTTGTGAGTACTAACGGCTTGAATTTTCCTAACGTTTTCTTTCCCCCTTGTGAAATGAGTTCCACAATTCTCAGTTGCCGTTTTATCATCTAGTACTTCTGATTTTGTCCACACCTCCTGTGTTTTGTTCCAGTATGTCTTCACATCAAGCCTCATTCTCAAGAGGTGTAATTCACTCTGAAGTGGTCTAAATATTTACTGTTTAAATAATCTACAAAATCTGCCCACTTCAGGTTTTTCTGTGTTTCTTAACCTAAGGAAAGTCAGTTACGTACGATGAGGATCAGTCATTCAGTTACCTTTTTCCTGTTGAAGTTTAATGTAGGTTTAGATTCAATACCAAGGTTGCTAATTAACACCTGCGGGTTTTTTACCTAAATTTAGGCTAGGTCTCAGTAAATTTTACACTTGAAAGGCTTCGTTCTTGTTGCCATAAAGATAATTCCTGTAAACAGAAATTGTGAGCCAATTTTTAAATTGCCTTTAATTCTGCTGTTTGCAGCATCCTCAAACCTTCTTTCTGCGGAAAGTATGCAAAGATTATGAAGTTGTGCTTCCAAAACAGCTGGAATGATTAGGACAGTGACCCTCCCTCCACAGCCACTGGCATCTGCCTGTGCGAGCTGCAATAGTAAACATGAGTGGAGACTCGGAATGGTTCATGGAAACCACCATTTTACTGACCTGTGCTCATGCTGGCAGTTATGCAGCCTTGTGAGAGGTGAATGGGGACAGTGACACTTTAAATCCCGAGTGGTGGCACCCAGGGCACAAACCCACCATCAATCCCCCAAGCTTTTCCTGGGTAGGTGGTGGACATTTACACACACCATCAGAGGGACCAGGAGACGGATTGAGACTTGGCAACAGAGCCAAAGTACTTTGGCTGCATATCACAGACTATAGATTCCTCTTCCTGTGCCATGTGAAGTTACATTGCTGTTCTCATAGCTTTCCAAATGTTTGTTTCTTGTTTTCTTTGCACACTCACTCAACAACAGATATTTGGCACTTTAGAGACTAATCTGTACATTTTGGAGGATGTAAGTGGATCCAAATTAAGATGCAGGTAAGAAACACATAATCACAGAACATTAGGGATTGGAAGGGACCTCAAAAAATCATCCAGTCCAATTCCCCTGCCAGAGCAGGGTCACCTAGACCAAGTTGCACAGGAACATATCCAGGTGGGTTTTAAATGTCTCCAGAGAAGGAGACTCCACAGCCCCCCTGGGCAGCCCCTTCCATCACCCTCACAGGGAAGACGTTTCTTGTGATACGCTCCAGCTTACACTCATAGAGCTGCACTGAGTAGTCATGTCTGGAAGTTTAAAGCACTGTGCATGCCAATAGGGTTCTATAATATTCATGAGTGCAGCATAACCAAGTCTCCTCTCACTCTTTGTACAATGTGGCCATGACCCTAAAAAGTAGACGATGCTTGATTTGTTGCTCGTGGCTCTGCATACTGCTGCTAATGCTGGGGACTGCGTGTTTTGTACTTGTGTTTGGAAATCCCAGTGACCTTGGTCACACCAGGCTGAAGAAACCTGTCTTACAAGCATGTGCCCAGGTGATTAATTTCAACAAACAGGTTGGTTATAGGAGTGTAATTACTCACTTGTGCAAATGGCAGGGTGGGTGCACTGACCTGTATTAGACACGTTGTAGTAGACACCTCCCCGTTGGTTCTTTTTCACTGTTAATCAGGGGACTGAAAACCTTGCAACATTTAGACAGCTTGAGGTTGAAGGCTGAAATGTCACTTTTAAAAGAGGGTTAAAAAGGTTGTGCAGCTGCAAATAATAACAGGCCAATGAAAATCAGATTCTTGCGGCAGCCTGCTTCAAGAATAACATTGAAACAGGAAACAAGCCTGCTTGATGTTTTTACCAGTGTGGCAGTAAGATTACTGCTGAATTTAAGAAGAAGGAGAGAGAGGCAGAAAGGACCTTTGCTTGCTTGGTGCTAGGGCTATTTTTCTGATTCAGAAAGGATGATCATGGAGCTCTGCAAAATCTTGAGAACTCTGAGGGTGTGGGGTACTTCCCTCCAGATGCTGCTGCTGCTAGGGCATGTAGCTTGTTGCTGTGTTCTGAGGGTTACGTTCTTGCATTCCTTGCTGTGGGCTTCAGTTTCACTAAGTATAATAAAAAAATGTTTAGAAGTGTCTTATGCAGAAATCAAGGAACAGAAGAAAATCTTGGCCTGTTCTACGACTTGCTTCTGTTCCATGCAACATGGCTTGCAGATATCTCTTCATGCTTCTTCTGTATTTGTATTTGTTTTGCTAATTAGAATACCTCAACTTCTCCTAAGCAGACTGAAATTTCAGTGCTCCAGTGTAACAGATTTCCTCGCTTACTCATTCTGCCAATAAGGCTCTTTACGTGGTCACATTAGGGCAGTAAATGCTGACAGATGTTGTTAACATGTCTATTAAAATTCAGCACCCTTTTCTGCTGCATAAGGCACTCAGGCCTATTGTTTTATCAAAACCAATGCTGACATACCAATATTAGCACTCGCCTGTATTTATAATCCTTGTTTGCTTCTTTGAAGCAGTTGCAATGTTGCAATAAATTAAGCTATTGATAACAGAAGTGAAAAAATTAAGGTCTGAGCAATTGTTTAATGTTTCAGCTGTCACAGGTTGGCCTGATGTTCTTCACATGCATTGACTGCAGCAGTCGTACCTAGCACCGTGAGAGGTGCACCAGTGTAACTTGAATATTTAAGATCCCAAAGGTTAACAAGAACCTTAATTTAGATGGAAGGGTTGCTGTGATTTATTTTTATTAGGTGAAGTTGAAATGTTGCTGTGGGTTGTGTGATTTCCTTCACGTGCACTGAACCACCTGCGCACACTGCTGGAAAAGGGCTGTGCGATCCAGCAGCATAGATGAGCCGTGCGATGCGAACTGTGTGCCAGAGGCTGTGTGTGACTGTCTGTATCCTGAGCTGAAGGATGGGACATGCATGCCTGTGTCTTGAAAATGATGCTGTGCAAATTGTGCTGTGCACAACCAGAACACATCTGTTACTGAGAGCTCCCATCCTGTTGCAAACCTGGGGTGATGCCCTCTGTTCTTTGTGCTTCTGCAGTTCTTGCAGAGTTCAGCAGGAGTGGGGGATGCAGGAGGTTCACACTCACAGCCCAGATTTCCAGCTGCTTGTTTCTGGTCAACATTCAATCATAAAACTTGAAGTATGGCCCTAAGATAACCGAGAACTGGACACTCTCCCAAAAGTTATAGGCAGCAAGCAGCTTTTTTCGCTTATTTACTCTATAAGAGAATCAAGACTGCTACAGTCTCAACTGCAGTGATAGCATCACACATAAATACAAGTTCTTGGTGCAATTTGTCAGACGGGCATGGTTCTATCTCCTAACATGTTGTATAGGTCAAGTTGTGCTAGAGTATCCTGCAGGGCACACATACTGTAGCCTTTCTTGATTATGGAGACTTCTTTTTTTTAAAGTTTATTGTTTGCAAATAGTCTGCAAAAGGTGATTCTTATGGGAACCAGTAGTTGCTTGTACATTTGTGGAAAACGACTTGATGTTGAATCTGACACCTTTCCAAAGTACCGAGAATAAAACCCAAGTCCATGTTTTCCTGGCAATGATCCCCACACTCAGGATTCTAGTTCCTGGTTCAGTGTGTTATTTTGATGCTTAGTCCGTGCTTATTGAGAATCATTTAATTGTTATCAGAGCATGCGCTGACAGATTTAAGGACTAAAGTTTAAGCTCAGGATGGGGAGGGCAATCTTGGACTTGCAATATTCAATAAGAAAACAAAACCGAAATAATTCCTGGTACTGTTTTGAAATTCACTCGGACATTTGGAACCAGAATTGTTACCCTCTTGTTTTCTTTAACTGAGTCTCACCCGTTGTTCTGCTATTGAAAATGCAGTTGTCACTGTCCCCTGAGGAGGGGAGAAAGGGGTAACAGCAACTGTTGGCAGTGCTTCAGTTGCAGGAGTAATTGAGATATCAGATAAAGTTGTTCATTATCCACACATATTGCTTGTTGGTTTTTTTCCTTCAGTGAAAAGGCCATTAGGAAAGACAACATCCTGGGGTCACATCCCATAAATAGAGGTGAATTTTTTAAAAATCAGACTTAGCTGGTGGTTTTGGTTTTGTTTTGTTGCGGGGGTTTGTTTGTTTAGTTGGTTATCTCTCTGCTGTTTGATTTTTTTCAGACAGGATAACATAATTCAGAGCATTTTTATTGCTTTGCCTCTGAAGAGCTTGTATTTGCAGAGTCTGGCACTGAAATAAGTTAAATTAGAAGTGGTTTAACACCCTTGGTTATTTCGGTGTAACCTTTTATGTGAGCATACTCTTTACTTCCTAATTATGAGTATCATATTTCAGTTTAACTTAGCTGTAAGTTAAAGCCAAACAGGATATGAATAATCTAAGAGGAGTAAATTAGGTATGATTTTAGTTATTTCTGTTCTAGCCTTGTGTAGACAGGAAAGTTTGTCCTGTGTTTCTTGACACCTTGATTGCATTTGGTCCAATAAATCACTAGTCTCGTGCCAGATGTTGGTAGAGATGTCCACATCAAGAAAATAATTTTATGCTAATTAATCACCTTTAAGGGTAGTGTCCTTGTGGCAAGGACAAAGGCAAATAAAGCCCAAATAAGAATAGGAATTCTTTGCTTGTGAATGCTGCTTCTGGGAGTCAGTGGAATCAGGTACAGGGTGTTCTGCTCTGCTGCTTTTTTTTTTGTGAGGGAGCGTCCCAAGTAGGAAAATATCCTGTCAGGCTAACGGTGTTCACCAGAATGAATTTTAAGTAAAACTAAAGTGTTATCATCCAAAAATATGGAGATATTTTGAGGTCTTAGGGCACTGAAAATAAGTGCTGTGAGTACAGGTCTTGCTGTCAGGTTAATGGTGTATTTACTGTTTACAGATGGGTGGTAGTAACTCCACCTGTCTGAAAGTTAACCTTTTCTCAAACCGAGTGTAAGCGTGGCAAAGATATTCCTGATAATAGCAAACAAAGAAGGATAGGTTCAAAAACTGGCATCAGGGTTGAATAATTTTAGAACTTGTCCTTCTGCAGTTTGTTATAGTCTTAAAATCAATTCTACTTCCCCATCAACATCACATAATCACAGAAAAACTGAATGGTTGGAAGGGACCTCAGTGATAATTTAGTTCCAACCCCCTGCCATGAGCACGGACACCTCTCACCAGACCAGGTTGCCCAGGGCCCCATCCAACCTGGACTTGAACACTTCCAGGAAGGGGGCGTCCACAACCTCCCTGGGCAACCTGTTCCCGTGCCTCACCACCCTCACAGTGAGCAACTTCCTTCTAAGATCTAATCTAAATCTGCCCTCTTTTAGCTTGAAACCATCTCCCTTTTCACTGGAGTCCCTCATAATGAGTCCCTCTCCAGCATTCCTGTAGCCCCCTTCAGGCACTGGAGAGCTGCTGTGAGGGCCCTCCAGAACCTTCTCTTCTCCAGGCTGAATAGGCCCTTGTTCCCTCGGCCTGTCTTCACAGGAGAGGTGCTCCAGCCCTCTGATCATCCTTGTGTCCTTCCTCTGGACTTGCTCCAACAGTTCCATGTCCTGGGGACTCCAGAACTGGATGCAGGATTCCAGGTGAGGTCTCACAACAGCAAAGAGAGGGAATCACCCGCCTTGACCTGCTGGTGACACTTGATCCAGCCCAGGTTGCAGTTGGCCTTCTGGGCCGCACTCAACACATTGTCGTCTCATGTTGAGCTTCTCATCTACCAACCCTCCCAAGTCCTTCTCCTCAGGACTGTTTTCAATCCATTCACCACCCAGCAAGTATTTCTGCTCGGGATTACCCCAAACTAGAGGTAGGACCCTGCACTTGGACTTACTGAACCTCATGCTGTTTGCCTGGGCCTAGGCCTAGGCCTCCCTTCCCTCCAGTGTGTCGACTACCCCACATCAGCAAATGGCTGAGGGGGCTTTCAGTGCCACTGCCCCTGTTGTCAACAAAGATGTGAAACAACATGGACCCAGACTAGACCCCTGAAGATATTTCTGTTTGTTTTGTGAAGACTTTACACAAGCAGAACTCAGGCGTTTGTCTAAGAGGGATTACAGTGAGGCAAAAGTTTAAGGCGTTTGGGAGGTTCTGGAGTCTCCTTCTCTGGAGATGTTTAAAACCCGCCTGGACATGTTCCTGTGCAGCTTGGTCCAGGTGATCCTGCTGTGGCAGGGGGATTGGATTAGATGATTTTTGAGGTCCCTTCCAATCCCTAATGTGCTGTGATTCTGTAATAACATAAGCCAAAGCTGTGTGTTGTGCTTTAAGGTGGATCTGCTACTCTATTCTAGCTGGTAATGCCAGTTCTACCAACAGGCTCCAAACAATTCCAAAAGCAGTCACTTACTAATTTTACCTCTCGAGTGTCAATAGAATTATTTTTGTTGATGCTGGTCAGCTGTAATATTGATCCAAATTCAGCTGAATTTCTGCATTCTGAGGGTCAATGTTTTCTCCTTTGGTTTTATTTGAGACCCAAGATATCTTCCCCCAGATTTTGCCCAAGGCTACTGGATTGGGTAAGATGCAGTTTTAGGCAAAACTTCACAAGCTCTTAGGGACCTAGTTGACCTTTTAAAGGGTAGGGATGCACACTTCCCGGGTGTGTATAGAGAGCATGTATGTAACGCATTTAAGTTACTAATACTAAACGTGGATAAAGAACTTTAAAAAGTGGGTTCTTTCCCTAGATGTCTGTTTTTGATGTCATTCAGCAGGAACTGAAGAAGAAAAGGTAAAACCCCTGCATTCGAGATGTTTCTGAGCAGACATGGTCTTATCTAATAACAACACTGCACATAGGCTTTTTTCTGAGGCAGATCTCTGCTGTGAAAGCTTAATGGGTTGTTTTTCTTCCTTCAAAGTAAATATGTGCTCAGGAAGCAGTAATAAGAACTTAGACTATAAGGAGCCTGCTGAATATTAGCAAATTTAGTACTGTGAGCATGAAAACTTTGCTCTGGTCTGCTTTGGGAGTTTGAACTAAAAGCGCAAACCGTGACAGTTGTATGTTGCATGTATGTGTGAAGTTTAGAATGTATATATTCATAGGTTCCCTTTCTTTCCCCTCCCCCCCACTCCCCTTTTAACACATAGATTTATGAGGAATCAAAGATGAACTTGGAGCAGGAGAGGCCTTTTGTCTGCAGTGCCCCAGGCTGCTCGCAGGTGAGTGGAGTCAGCAGTGATATTAACTGAGTTCTCAGCACTAGCTCTGGCTTGTATAATGCCTCCTGATATAGTAATACATGTCTAATAATATCTGCGTTGTTTTTTGCTTTCTTTTTTGAGTCCTTCCCCCATTCAATTCCTTCCCTACCCCACAAGATATTATTACAAAATATTTAAAGGAAATACAAACGTTAGTCAAAAGTTAGTTGGTAAAAGTGTATCTCAAGCTGCTTTTGTGCCTTCCCGAACCCTAAGGCTGATGTGTTTAGGCAGATATTGCAAGTTCCTTTAGTAGCTAGCAAGAGAGGACACACCAGACAGGACACATTTGTCTGTCTTCAGCTTACATGTACGATGGAATATATTGTGCTTCCTATTGGATGTGGTAACCCTCCTGATTTTAATTTTAGCACTTAAATGTTATGTCTTCTTTAAAAAAAAAAAGAGATATCTTGCAACTAAGGATTCTCTATAGAAAATGAGTCCACTAGATAATTTGCGATTCAGGATGTATATCTGTGATTCATGTTGACTGGTGATCTGCTGTGTGTCTCCAAGAGCATAATCTGACCTGTAACTTTAGAAGTGTAATGATCTGAAAACCCCCAAAAGTGATGAAGGTTTTGCCTGTGAAGGTTCTGAATTGTGATTTATATGTGTTTTCATGATTTTGCAGTGGTAAGGGAAGATGCCCTTATGCAGCAATGAGGGAAGTTCCATGTGTGGTGCTTCCAACCCTAATTTGGTTTAGTCACAAGAGTTTGTGAGTAAAATCTTCAGTCAAGGGCATTTTTGGGGCTTTTGCCACAGGCTTCCAGTATGCATCTGTTTTGGGTGATTTAGCTGACCCACTTCTCAGAGTTGTCCTTTCTTAACTAGGGTAGTATTTTCCTGCTTTAACTAGGGTAGTATTTTCTGCTTTAACTGTATGGAGTGAGTTTTCACCTTGCTAATATTTTTGTAGCACTTACAAATTCTTCTAGCGGAGTGATGGCTGGTTTATTCAAGCGTAGGCATTGGTTTTGCCAACAGCTGAAATAAAGGAAGGAAGAAGCCTGAGATCCCATTAATTAGCTGAGCATTTCTGCTCCTTTACAAAGCGGGAGCCTTTCTACAGATGTCAGAGGCATCTTTTGGATTGTCTCTCTGATGAGGGATTTGACACTTCAGATCTCACATGCAGAGTTAAACTTCCACCATTCTGTCACAAAAGTAGAGTGACAGTATCCAAGTTATATAGTTTTATTTACCTTTCTGTTGAACCTTTAACTTTCACTCAGATCTCAGTGCATTTGAGTGTTTTCATGTCAGCTATTAATTGATCTCCTCAGTGGAGGAGAAGCTGATCGAGACAAGCTCATTTAGGTGTTCACAGGATGGATTTGATTGTATTCTGTTAGAATTTGTAAATACAAACAACTTAGATGTGACTTTAAACCCATTTATTTTCCAATTTCAAAACATGACCTCTGTTGATTGCAAATGAGAACATGACAGAAGTGCGGTGCAGTGCTGCTGTCCAGCTGAGCTGTCTGGGGACTGGCGTCTCTGTCAGCCGGTGTGGATTTCTACTGAGGGCTGAGGGAGTTGACTTTCTGAACAAGGAAGAAAGTACACGTTAGAAAAAGATAAAAGAGAGGTCTGGGCAGCAGGAATAGCTTCTCCCTTCTCCTCAGTTGCCATATGCCCTGCTGAAGTTTCACAATGAGGAAAAGTCTTCAGAATTTTTAATTTTTTTTTTTCCAGAGAATTCATTCTCATTTGCTATGGGCTTAGAGAGATTCTCAGAACGTATAACTGCAGCTACATGTCCTGTAGCCACAAGCAAAGTCGCTTAGCTAAGAATATTCTGTGTTTCAGCAGTTACAGCATTAAGTCACATAAACTCTGTTCTAGCCAGTTTTTTATAGCCTCCTCTGTACCTGTTGCTTTAAAAAGATGCTTTTAAAAGTAATTTTTCCTCAAGCCCATGTGATACAACTGTGGGGCTTTGCTAGTCTTGAAATAACCCTGTTAAAGCTGTTACAGGGTTTTGAGGCAAAGTTTTGTGTACACACCTTGTGCTGAAGGAAACCTAACAGAACCAGGCTGCTCTTAGAGGCCAAGAGTGCCAGTGCTTCAGGCTTGTTTCTTCTTTGTCTTGTTCAAAAGAAGTTATTTGTTGCAGAAGTCTGTTTTCAGACTGTAAAACAAACACTGATTAATTTCTTACAAAGCACATCTCCCTACACAAAGGAAAAATCATTTTATTTAGTATTATGAAGGGTCGTAAATAGGTGTTGTGTGTTGTGCATTGAATTAAGTCAAAGTACCAAAGGTTTCCAAAATCGAAGCTGCATTTTGCCTGAATAGTTTTGGGTAGGTAAAGGCTGGCTTATTTGATGATTTTTATTGCTGTTCAGGAGATATTGGTTGCAGAGAGACACAACAGCAGAAAAATCCAGTAAAGTGATTTAAGATATGCTGCATTAATTTGTGCTTGCCATGGGCTAAGAACGTACAGAACAGCAGTTATCACAGATCGTCAGACGTGTGGTGACTTGTAAGGTAGCTGGAGCGAGTGTCTGAGACCCTTAGAGTCTAAAACTTGACCTGAAGCTTTTTCAAGCTAATGCAGGACACCTAGCTGTTTGTGACCCTAGAGAGCATTTAAGTAAATATGTTTCTAAGTAAAGTGCAGCTATTTGTTACTTGCATTTTCATATATTCTGTTTCCTGTGCTATTTGGACATGTTTCTAGCTGGATACATTTCTTTCTCTCTCTCATTTTTGAAATTCTGTCCAATGCCAGAAGTTTATTAGAGAATTAAATTCTTCTTCTGTTTTTTTTTTTCTTCTCTTCCTCTCTCTCTCTGTGTTTGCCTGACAGCGTTTTCCAACAGAGGATCATCTGATGATTCACAGGCACAAACATGAAATGACTTTGAAGTTTCCTTCAATAAAAACAGATAATATGTTATCAGGTAAGAAGACATGAATTCAAGAGTCAAGATAACTATTCAAATGATGTTAAAAGCATGACTCCTGCTGGAAAGCTACTGGCAAAATACCTCCAAGATTTGTTTTAAAAGCCTCAGCTTCAATTAAATAACAAGTAGAGATGGGATGCATATCTTTGGGCAAGAAGACAGCTGCCATTCTTATTCCTTCCCATGAGTTTGGCATAACAGGGAGAGAAATCATTTAACCTCAGCCATGCCTGCAGCTCTATTGCTGACTCCCATGTCAACATGCCAGTGAAATACAGGCCCTTAAGTGCATGTCACCTGGGAGTCCACTGGTGATTTGTACTGCTCCTGTAAGACTCAGTATTTAAGTTTGACAGGCTTACTTCAGCATCTGTAACAGACCACACTGCATGAGCCACTCCATGCAATGAGTATAATATCCAGTGCTCCTTCCAGTGTGTAATATCCAGTCCTTCTTCCCCTCAGACTTAACCATCTCTCTCTACACTTCCCTATCACATACCAGGTATTATGTGCCTTTATATCCTTTAGTTTCTTATGTATTTTAAATTCTATAGTTCTTCTGTACTTTTTTTCTGAATAACCACGTACTGGTGGCTGGCTGGGATTCACTAAGTGATGGAGAAGGTCAAGCTAGCTTTGATCTTACTGCTTCTTTCCTGTCCTTTTACTTTGCTGTTGTATATTTCTTGAGATGTAGTAGTGGATTATTAAGGATAATATCACTAGGATTTTTCAGGTCTTAAAGTAACTGTAGAAAAGCCTCTATGACGCAAATTGTGTGTGTGTTAACTAGTGTTTGCTATCTATCTTTTGAAACTGATTTCTTCAAGGTACATTGTGCCATTTTAGGTGCAAATATTTTCAATTTTATGAAAATCATAATTGAGTAGCAATTTAGATTTTTGTTTGCGTTAGACTTTTTGCTTGATTAGGTTTTGGGTTGGTTTTTTTCTGTTGAGACTTTAGGCAGCAGTAAGAAATAAGACAGACTTTGTCCAATAACAGGAATTTATTTTCCTATTGCACTTGAAAACATAGTGGACTGAGTTTATCAGTGTCACAGTACATTAGAGATTGGAAGGGACCTTGAAAGATCATCTAGTCCAATCCCCCTGCCTCAGCAGGACCATCTAGATCAAGTCACACAGGAACATATCCAGGTGGATTTTAAATATCTCCAGAAAAGGGGACTCCACAACCCCCCTGGGCAGCCCATTCCAGTGCTCTGGCACGCTCACCGTGAAGAAATTCCTTCTCATATTGATGTGGAACTTTCTCTGTTCCAGCTTACACCCATTGCCCCTTGTCCTATGATTAGATCCCACTGAGCAGAGCCAGGCTCCATCCTCCTGACACCCACCCTTCACTTATTTATAAATGTTAATGAGGTCACCCCTCAGTCTCCTTTTTTCCAAGCTAAAGAGAACCAGCTCCCTCAGCCTTTCCTCGTCAGGGAGAGGTTCAACTCCTGTCATCATCTTTGTGGCTCTGCGCTGAATCTCTCCAGAAGTTCTGTGACCTTCTTGAACTGAGGGACCAGAACTGGACAAAATACTGCAGATGCAGTCTCACCTGGGTAGAGTAGAGGGGGAGGAGACCCTCTCTCGATCTGCTAAAGGAATAGTACACAGCACATTCAAGAGTGGGTCCTGTAAAGTATCTGCATGCCAGCAGTGCCCACAGAATCCTGTATCTGCAAGCATGGGTGAGAAAATGCTGTTCTTGCACTTGGCTATGTCTTCTGGTGGTGAAACTTCTTGAAGACGTCAGTGGTGTGGAGACATTCACCCCGTGAAAGCACTGGCTTTTGTTGCAGCATTCTGTTTGGCAAGACTTTTGCTTGTGGGCAGTTTCTAAGAAGTATACTTGTCATCAGGAGTCCCCTGAGAAGAGACGCTCTGTTCATGTTTGGTAACTTACCTGACTCAGCTGTCCTGCTCCTTCCAATGGCTTGCTTTCCCAGGTAGAAAGCTTTGACTGGCTTCTGCAACTACTACCATTAGTGAGGCTCTTAGACCTGCAATTAGGCATTGAAGTATGTAGAAATGCAGAATGTTGTGGCCAGCAGAGCTCCAAGGTTGTTTCTAAGGGATGTATCTTTTTTACTTTGTGTATTAATGAAAGAATAAAAAGCCACGTGTGTTCTTGAAGACTGTGGTGGATGTGCTTGACCATAATGGCGTGGCAACCTGGTGCTGCTGTCTATTGATTTTTCTTTTTTGTGCTTGTTTGGTGGATTTGTTTGGTATTTTGCGGTTCTTCATTTGGAAGCATCGTCGATCATCTACTTTCTGCAGGGAGACGTGAAAAATAGTTGTTTCATTACCCACTGAAACCCTGGGGAAATCTAAATACCTTAAAGTTTAAGATGTTTTATTCTTAGGTTTTAGAATGAAAAATTAATGATGTATAGGGAAAAGAGACAGGCTTGTTTTTTTCTTAGACATTTGTCTTCATGTCTTTTTTCTTGTGTTTTGCATTTTTGCTTTTTTAAAGAAATAGTTTTTTTAAAGAAAAAATTGTTTCTGTCATCAGTAGATTCAAAGAACTGCAGTAGCGGTTGCCCTGTAATAAGCCAGGTGCAGGGTTAGTGTGTGGTGAGGTTCCCCCCACACCCCTTTTTATTAAGCTGCCTAGAAGTCAGACTTTTTCCTTTGGGGTTTTTTTTTGCAGTATCTTGTATGCTGTCTTGTAACAGTAACGTGTTTTAACACAAAGATGTGTTAAAAATTTGATCCATTTATACAGTCACTGGTGGTGTCCCACAGGGATCAGTTTTGGGGCCAGTCTTGTTTGGAGTCTGTATTGATGACCTGGACATGGGGATCGAGAGTACCCTCAGTAAGATTGCAGATGACACCCAATTGTGTGGGAGTGTTGATCTGCTCAAGGGCAGGAAGGCTCTACAGAGGGACTTGGACAAGTTGGATCGATGGGCTGAGGCCAGTTGTATGAGGTACAATAAGGACAAATGCTGGATCCTACATTTCAGTCACGACAACCCCAGGCAACGCTACAGGCTTGGGGATGAGTGGCTTGAAAGCTGCCCAGCAGAAAAGGACCTGGGGATGCTGGTAGACAACCAGCTTAATATGAGCCAGTAGTGTGCCCAGGTGGCCTAGAAGGCCAACAGGATCCTGGCCTGTACCAGGAATAGTGTGGTCAGCAGGAGAAGGCCCTTGTGAGGCCTCACCTCAAGTAGTGTGTTCAGTTCTGGGCCCTTCATTATAGGAAAGACATTGAGATCCTGGAACTGTCCAGAGGAGAGCTACCAAGCTTGTGAGGGTTTTAGAGAACAAGTCATATGAGGAGAGCCTGGGGGAGCTGGGCAGGTTTAGTTTGGAGGAGGCTGAGGGGATCCTCATTGCCCTCTACAACTATCTGAAGAGAGGTTGTAAAGAGGTGGGTAGTTAATGACAGAACCAGGGGAAATGGTCTGAAGTTGAGGCAGGGGAGGTTTGCATTGGATCTTTGGAAGAAGTTCTTTACAGAAAGAGTGGTGAGGTGCTGGAACAGCCTTCCCAGGGAGGGGGTTGAGTCACCATCCCTGGAAGTATTTAAGAAACATGTAGACATGGTGCTTCACACCCTGCTATAGGCATGGAGGGGATTATTTTGTGTTTGTTGATGAATCAGGTATTTAGTTTTTTTGTTGTTGTGGGTATGGTTGGACTTAGTGATCTAGGAGGTCCTTTCCAACCATGATTGTTCTGTGATTCTGTGATTAACAATGGGCTGTATGGTTTTGGGGAGCCATTAAAATTATCTACTGTGTTTCCAGAGATAGCTAAATCCCAGTCTGGAGTCAGTATAATACCGGTAATATTTAGCACACACTAAACATTCCTCTATAAACTGTTATTGGAGATAGGCACTAAAAAGAAGGGGCTGTTGGACTTGTACCAGTATAATATCTTAGAAACAAAGCAAAATATGACTTGGGAAGTAGGAACTTGTTTCTTCGGTGGAATTCACACTGCGGTCTGAAATACCAAATTGTAAGTGAAGGGTAATGTTATGTTGTGCTAAATGCAGTACAAATGTACACTTTTCCCAGGTAATGCCTGTGTTGGTAAGGTAACTTATGGCACCATTGGTTAGCTTAATTTATTCCCCTTATGGTTTACATAGGAAGGTTTTTTTGTGCATGAAATTGTTTTTAAAGAGAAATAATTGGATATAAGTAAAATTGATCTTGTTTTATTTCTCATTCACTCCTGTGTTTCTTGCTATACCAAATCTAAACTTCAGCTGGTCAAGTTCTGAGTGACAAAAATAGGTTATGTAATACAATCTGTATGTGTATTCCTACAAAAATTCCAACCAGTCTATAACAGTCAGTCTTTAAGAAATAAAGTTCTTGAGATCCCTCAGCCATGAGCTCCTGGGTGAGGACAGTTCTACCAGATACAACTGAATGCAACAATTCTTGCTCTTTTCTTCTACCATGTGCCTGAGGTGTCATGATCTTGAGCTTCTTGGTGTGCTTGGGAGATAAACTACCAAATCAATGATGTCACTGTGAATTTCTCAGGGCATTCCTCTTCCTTCTGGCTGCTTGATGGAGAGCCCTTCAAATTTAAGTGCTAGCCCTATAACTCTGTTATCATTGTATCAAAGTATAACCTGAGTAAGAACATGGCTTCGACAGAGCCCACAGCCGAACAAGCCAAGTGCCTGTTACTGCTGCACATCAGACTAAACATTGTTTTTTTAGAAAGATGGATGAAGAATCAAGTTACAGCTTTGGAGCTGTGCTGGTAAATATCTCTCCCAGAATCTGATTTGGGTTTTTTCCTCCAAATGAAACTTTGTTTCACATAACTGTCTTTCAGATCTCCGTTTTTTCCTTACTGGTGTGATGCTTTTAGGTTTCCATTTGTGCTTTGAAGGATCAAACTCTAGGATCTCAGGTAGTTTTATGAAATTCATTCAGATAAACTCTATATAGGAAGCTAACATGGCATTTCCTGGGGTATTGTTTTGAAAGCAGGAAGTATATTGAGATTGAGTGTCCTTTGTGAGACCATTATTTCAGTAACTACAGAAAAACCCCAAACAATAACAAAATGAGTAATGAATTCATAATGGGATGCATTGCTGAAGACTTCAGATTTCCCATTGACTTACAGCATATATTTCAATTAGTCTGGAGAATCAGACATCACCTGAGGGCAGGTTTTCAACAGTATTAGCATCAAAAATATATCCAGTGTATCAGGTTCTGGTCAGAATCTGATCGCTCAGTGCTCTTACTGTGACATACAGTAGGCTGACTTGGCATCTGCACAGGTGAGACCATTTGATCATGCTCTGGGGCTTTTATGTTGTCCACTTACATTTTTGAGGTTTGTTTAACTTAATGTTTCTTGCAGCCTTTCTGGCTGTAACGGTGTCATCAGAGAAGCTGATTATTCACTTGAGTAATAAGCTGAATGAAACATTTATTGTCTAGTTTGAAGCTTGACAGGTTCTGTGTTCATCCTGGTGCTGAAGGTGAGATAGAAATAATTTCTTAAGTAATTGTCAGATGAAGGGACAGAATTGTCCTGTGAAGGGACAGTTGGCTAGAGGTAAATGCCTCGAAACACAGTGATGTAGTTCTAGTAGCAGCTGGGAATGGGAAGATTTTACACGCTGAACAACTGGGACTAGGTTGGGATGGCTGATCAATGTAGTATGTACGCAGGGTTAACTCAGACAGACCTGTACCCAGGCTGCCCAATTCAAAGTCCTGGGCTGTGTGGCTAACAGCATGTATGCTGACAGCTTCCTACAGTAATGCGTGTCCTCAGCAGGAATGCTGAGAGTGGCAATAGCTCTGTCTGAGTTTTGGTCCAGATGGGTCTGGCACATCCAGTTGCTGAAGTACAACAAATCAGAGCCCTGTTCTCAGTAAGCCTGCAATAGTTGTGGGCGCTGGTGATAGCAACAAAAGGTTTGTTTGTACCAACAGGGAGCAGTGAGGTCAGGCACAAGCTGTTGGAACTATTAATGCATTTTTAAGTGCTGAGAATTAGGAATATTTTATTAATTCTGCGAGACCTGAATGTGTAACTTATGCTAGGGTCTCCTCTGTGATATTGTTCCCAATTAAAACAGAAAGGCTTGTGTAATCTAGGTAAATGAATTACTGTGGTGCTGAGAGTAATATCTTCTGCTAGTTTGCCCACACCTTTCTCCCGAGGGAGATTTGGTGTTTTGCAGAGATGAAATGATTGCCTCAGGAACAAAGAAAGTTCACTGGACTTGGTAGCCCGGAATTCTTGAAACCAGTGAGTGTGGTGTACATGCAGTGTATCTACTACACCATGTAAAGCATCATTGTTCCAAAAGCCTGGATCTTTATCAGTCCTGGTCTCATACAAACACAGACTTCGTGGACTTCAGATTTCTGTGAACGTTGAAGGATGCAGTATTACAAAGCAGAAAGACAGTTCTTGTTTTACATCTGTCTGAGCTGGCTTCCAGAACATCTGTGGATGGAGTTTAGGCTGGGTGGTTGGTGGTGTTCCTTCCTCTACCGGGACAAAAGGGAGGTTTGTCAGTTTTAACAAAAAAATCTCTGTGAATTCCTGCCAGTCTTATTTCTGGATCGTAGAAACTATGGGGAGGCTGAAGTAGTAATTTAATATCACTGTGTCAGTACACGGTAGTATAAATAATGTCATTTATCTATCAATTTTGATGCTTTTAGCTAATAAAGTAGTTAATTGGGAAGATCAGCTGTAGGCAAGATATTTGATTATCTCAGACTGCTTGTGGTGCAGAGGGTAGATTTTCAGCATGTGCAGAGAAAAACTGATGAGGCCTTGTGCATTTGAAGTCACATTCTTGCTCTGAGTTGTTTGTTTTCACTGTTAAAATGGATTTGTTTCACTGAGATAACTATTTATCTGTTATGTCTAACATTTATGGAAGAGATGCTGAACAGATTGGGAACTTCAGCTGCACGTGTGTCTCATCACCACCTTGTTACTCATTAAGTTGCCTCTGACCTCTTATTGCCTGTTGTGGCAATGTAACGCTGGATCAGCTGTGTACCTTGATGGGAAACACCAAGACCTTATCTATGTTAGTATGTTCTCTTCTGCCCTGTGCTCCAAATTCTGGGCTCAAGCAACTCTGAAAAAGATATTTAACATTTTTGCTTCTAGTGAAAGTGGCACCATTAACTTCTCAATAAAACCCTAGTTTTTCATCTTGGTCATGAAATTGATACCTATCTATATATTTGATATAGATATACTATTTCTGGAAACAAAACCTTTCCTGTCTTTGCCTCACTTTCAAAAACTAACGTGTCTTTTAAGTCCGGGAAGGTTTGGCAACAGTTGTCTCTGCTTTTCTACAAAGCAATTGTGTTGCTCACTAAAGTTATATTTAATCCTTTATGGTGATGGAATCTATTTGTCTTGCATTTAGCACATTCAATTTCCAGGATAAACTCCAGCCCAAGGGCCAAAGACACCTCTGGTGTAAATCTACTGTGTTACATGAGGTTACCCAAGAGATTAGTTTGTCAATTCTTATTTAGGATATGGACCTGTAAAGTGCCGTGTGTCCCCAGCTCCTGTCAATGTCACCACCTAGTAGACTTGGCTCCTTATGCTGAGTTCTTGCAAGATCCTTGGAAAGTCTTATATTTCTGACTCTGATAATACGGTAGTTAGTTGTGAAAACTAATAGATAAATATGTAAGCGTTCCCAAACGCTTGAGTTTTGTTTCCTTTCAGCTCACAAGTAGGATCCTCAAGCCAAAAGAAATAAAGCTTTTTATTTTACACCAGTATGTTCCATCACAAAAATAAATGCAAACAAATGTGTTTACCCACAGGTGAAAAAGTCAAATCTTTAGGGCCACATCAGCTACAGGTGGAAATTAGTTTCATCTGCCTTTATAATGGAGGAGGCTGATCATCCCCTTTAGTTTCCAAGTGAAAGCTGCATTTCCTTTTGCATCTGCTGCTTTTGTACTGCCTTTTGTTTAGAGGTTGGTGTGTGTTTGTATGTCGATCATGTAAAGTTCGTTGTGTCTGGTAACTATTCCCTGCAAGAGGGAAATATTAGAACTTGACCCAGCTTTGCTAGGTGCAAGAAACCAAATTTTTGTTCCAGAGCTCAGTGAAGTGGGAAGATTTTTTCTGAGGTCAGAATTGGCCCAGTTTGGGCAACTGGGATTAGTATGATGGGCTTTTCATTCTTTAAATGATGAATTTCAAACAATAGAGTAACTGACAATAATTACACAAAAGAGTATTTTTTAAGGGACTGAGTCTGGTCTTTACATAAAATTAGGTACAAAGCAGATTGAGCTGAAAACAGGGACATGGGGAGAAGACAGTAACAAGCAAGAGAGGATTTGTTTTAAATGTATGTAAAGCTGATAGGAGCTATTTTTGCTAACATGGTTCTGTATTGCAATTTTGAGGGGGAAATGGAGAAGTTGAAGTGGAATACTTAAGAATGTGCCTCAGAATGAATAGAGGTGCCTCAGAGCTGTTCTTTAAGGAGTCTACATTCTCCAAGTTTGGGCTTGATTTTTTTCAGTTTCTAAAGAAAGACTAGCTAAGATCATGACTGAAACTACGCTCACAGGGCAATTTAGCTCAGCTCTCTTGCAGGCTTTTGAAAAGGCAAAAGCTTTGTGCTTTCTTGAGGCCTTCCTGCCTGTGGCATTAAACAGAATCCTCTCCTTCCCTGAATTATTTCTGAGAGGGCAAAAAAGTCCTACAGATGGAGGCAGGCATTAAAAAATCTTAGGACTCCAAGTCTTGAGGTTTAAATGTGTTATCAACACTCTGAGATATAAAACACATAGACATGTGTCTTTGTGGGCAAAGTTTAACATGCCATAGCTTTTCTTAATCTGATTTCACTCTTCTTCAAACTGTGTTATAAGCAGAAATTCTTGCTGTGGCTAACTTAATGTGTTTTGCAAAGTGTGTGTTTGAGGTGGCTTTCAAGCACTTGAAGGTGTTAAGTAGTGCGTACCTGCAGCAGGTACCTGTGTGCTCTGGTGCAAACACGTGTTACAGTGTGCATCCCTTACTGGAGGTTTATAGGCTGTCACCATGACCATTTGCACATGTTAAGGGTATGCACTTGTGTTATGCACCCTGTGAAAACCTGGCCTGTTGTCTTTCTGGTTGAGAGATGATTGCAACTTGCTTTCAGGTGCTGTTAGCAAGCACTGCTTGTCTGCAGCATCGATATTCAGCACTCTGTGGTTTGCATTTAGTGATACTGTGGTAGGGGTGGAAAGGAAAGACATGGAGAGGTTTTAACCTCTGTTTTCCTGGATGTCTATTTAACTGTCTCCCCCTCCTTTTAATAAACACCAGTGCTTGTTTCTTTTCATATTTTCAGATCAGACACCTACACCAACACGTTTTCTGAAGAACTGTGAGGAAGTTGGCCTCTTCAATGACATCGATTGCTCCTTAGAGCACGAGTTTAGGAAGGCACAAGAAGAAGAGAACAACAAAAGGGTGAGTGTGAGCATCCTGAAGCCTTCCTCCTCTTTTGGTTCTTTGAAAGGGTAAATGACACTGTGTGAAAGCAAATAGTACCTGGTAGTAACCTTTCAGTTAGAAACTAGGTGGCAGTGTAAGTTGTGACATGCTTTTTAAAGTAGGGAAACAGTTGACAAAAAAACCGCCACCAAAACCAGCATAGCATTTCCAGAAGTGTGTGGCTGCGTTTGGCAGGGTTTGAGTCCAAGTCTTTGCTTTTAAGTAAATTATAATGTAAACCACACACCTCTTGAGGGAGAGCCTTAGGAAAAGTGTATTGGCTTTGAAGTAAGGATTGCAAACTTGCTCAAGTACAAGGAAGCAGGGGGATTGGTCTAGATGATCTTTCAAGGTCCTTTGCAATTCCTAATGTTCTGTGATTAGAGGGAGATGTGGCTTATGAGGAGACATTTACTCCACAGAGACAAAACCCATTTTGCTCTTTTTTCCTCAACACAGTGGGCCCCTGGATTTATTTGTCATTGTTACCATCTTATCATGTTTCTGTATTTCTTATGTTCTGTGATTCTGTGTTGAAGGGGGAAACTTTAAATTGTAATGCATGGTAGAAAGTGTATCCCATTTCTCATTAGTGTTCTTTTAGTATCAGTATTTTTAAGTTTAGATTGAGTTATACAGAGCACTTTGTATGGGGCTAACTGTCTCCCCATGCCCAAAGATTGTTGGAGTGTTTTGAGGTATTCTGAAGGGCTGCTAAAATTTTTAAGGAATTATAAAGACCTTAATGCACTACAGAGGCTGGCAAGAGATAAGGCATGAAACTTTGTCTTTTCCAAATAAGCATCTAGAGTTCTGGTAGCTTTCGGGAACTAAAATACATGGGTAACAGGAGGCTTCCTACAGGAGCATGTTGCTCCATATGTTGCCTTCCAACAACCTGCCCAGTGCTTCCCCTTCACAATGTTCCCTTTGGTGTCACTGTTGTCCCCTTTGCTACTTCTGCAGCTCTAGGACTGGTTTGATTTTGGCTTATAGGAAAGGGAATCTAGGAATGGCTCCCATCTAAAGGAAATACACTGGAGCAGATACAGCAGAAGAGGAGAGGGTCTGTGTCATCGTGTGCTGAGCTGGGAAAAAGTGTCCAAATGTGAGAGAGTCTGTTTAGTCAAGATTGGGAAAACAGCCCAGACTGGTCATAGCTTTGTGTGTAGGACGAATACTAGGAAAACAGTCACACAATGAGATAAATGTGTCTAATTTTAGATGTAACTCACTAATATTCCATTTCTTATGTGCTGCAGAGGGGAGAGCTGGCCAAAATCAGAGAGGACATTTCTGTACGTTCCTATTTTGTGAACTGGAGGATTCCTAAGCAGTTCTTTCTGTGTAGTGTTTGTTTTGCAGCAGTAGGAAATGAGGTGAAATCTACTGATGTGAACTTGTGTGCAGCCAGACACAGAATGTGATGCTTGATGTTGCAGAGTCCATTTCGGTTTACAAGGGGTAGATGCACAATCTGATTAAAATCTAGATGTGAACATCAAGTTACCCGATAATTCCCATTGTTTAACAACCTCGAAGTCTATCTCTGCTCTTCTGTCAACCCCTGCAGCTGCCATTGGTGATCCCCAGGGAGCAGTGATAGGGGCAGGAGGAAATGATCTTTAAAAACACGGGAGAAAAACAGCAGAAGTTGCACTAGCTAACCTGTAACATTTACTCTGTGTTTCCAATTAGGCTGCTGTGTGTTCATTGTTACATTACTGACTGACTGTCAGATAGGAATCTGAAGTGGGCCCCAGTAGGGCTTTACGCAAATGCAAGAGACAAAGACCACAACAGAAAGGGACTCCTCTGGTGGCAGCTTCTAACAGCTTGTCCCTGGGGTACAAGTGCAATGTAGTGTTGTTCTAATGGACCTACCAATATTTGGAGACAAAGACTAGCTGCATGGAAATCCTATGGCTCAGAAAATTCTTCTAAAAATATTTTTGTTCATGTTAATTTCCTTGGACTCTGAAAGAAATAGTTCTGTTTATTTTAGTGTATCACTGTGGCTTAGCACACAGCTTGACACTGACATCTTGTAAGAGAAAAACACTTGAGTGTTTTTGGTTGTGGTTTTTTTCCCCTCTTTTTTCCTCCTCGAGAATCATGATTTTAAAACTCAAGGAATAAAATCTAATTAGCTGGACTGATGACATTCAAAATTATCTGTGAAGCACTGAATACCTTGTTTTATGAACACTTCATGAACATTCTGTACCCCTTTTTGGAAAGGTAGTATTGAGGAAAAGCACTTGAGTTGTTGTCCCAGCTGCTTATCCAGGAATAAATCTGTTAGCATCTTTCTGCTCTTGTTGCTCATTTGTAAGGTGAGAAGTGGTGCCTCTTTCTGCTTCCTGTGCTTGATAGGAGGATTGGACTAGATGATCTTTCAAGGTCCCTTCCAATCCCTAATGTTCTGTGATTCTATGACTCATTAATTTTTATAAGTATGTGAAGGGTGGGTGACAGTGTCTGCTCAGTGTCATCTAATGATAGGACAAGGGGCAATGGGTGTAAGCTGGAACGTAAAAGGTTCCACATAAATATGAAAAGGAACTTCTTCACAGAGAGAGTGACAGAGCGCTGGAATGGGCTGCCCAGGAAGATTGTGGTGTCTCCTTCTCTGGAGAAGTTTAAAACCCTCCTGGATACTTGTGTGACTTGGTCTAGGTGGTCTTGCTGTGGCAGGGGAATTGGATTAGATGATCTTTTGGGGTCCCTTCCAATCCCTGATGTTCTGTGATTGTTCTTGGGACTGTAAGCATGTCTGTCAAAGACCATTTCTGAAAGGGCTAACACTTGAAGGGCTACTTGGGCTAACATTTAATTAGGAGCTAAGTGGACTCAAGTAATAAAGATACTGATGACCTCCAGGACCTGAACTAAAATAAGAGAAATCAAATTATAGATGAAAGTTAGATTGTGAGTTTGTTTTGAGTCCTCTGTTGTTTATACTATCAAATATTAGCCAGAAGTCTCTGCCTGAGAAAGCCTACTCCTTAAATGCAGAGGAAGCTCTAGATTAGCAGTAAATACATTGATAAGCAATAAAGAAAGATGTTCTTTGGATCCTGTTGATGGCGCTTGGCACTCTTCCAGAAGCATCCTGCCTGTCAAATTCACCAATAAAATTTGCACGGATAATAACATGCCTGTACTGTATGTCCACCTGCAAAAGTGTAAATATTAAAGCTTTTGGGAGCTTGAGGCAGACAGCTTTTGACAGCTGTGCCCTAGACAAAATCTACAAGACAGATGGTACTGGCAGATCAAATGACCATCTTAGCCTACTAGCTGCAGGTTTGAGGTTTACACTATTCAGATCATTAAGTAGTAATGGACTGTACTTGCAAGCACATGACCTTTGCTGCTACTGGATAGGCCCTTCTGTTGCATCTTGTTTTGAGCATTAAGGTTAGGCCTAAGGGAATAACGTCAAAGGTGGAAAGTGTCAGGATCTTTTTCTGAACAACTAATTGGACCTGCTTCATTAAAATGCCTCTTGCCTGACCTCCGTGCATTAAATGATGAGGAGTGGAAATATGGTCAGTGTACCATGCAGAGTACTACCTCAAGTTTTGTTCACAAATAGTGAGGCGAGTATTTTCAATGTGAAGATGGTTTTAAAATCCCATTCTGCTTATACTAGAATTTCGATGCATCACTTTGAGGTTTATCCTGCAACTTTGAAATCTTCTAACTGGTGCTCAGTGCTGCAAGGTAATATGTAAATCATGCAAATCAGGCAAGGAAACAGCTATCCTAAACAACAGTTTGGTTTTAATATGTTCATTGTCAGTTCAAGAAGCTCATAGCCAGCAAGTCCTTTGTGTGGCTTAATATTCCTGTTCTAATCCTGCCCCAATGCCTGATGACTCTTTCAATAAAGAAGTTTTTCCTAACTTGAACCAGAACTTCCCCTGCTGCAGCTTGAGGCTGTTTTTTCTTGCCCTATCACATGTTACTTGTGAGAAGAGACCAACACCCACCTCTCTATAACCTCCTTTCAGGTAGTTGTGGAGAGCAGTAAGATCTCCCCTGAGCCTCCTCTCCTTCAGTCTAAATAACCCCAGTTACCTCAGCTGCTCCAGACATTTTTGTCAACTTGTTGCCCTTCTTTGAACCTGCTCCAGCACCCCAGTGTCTTTCTTGTATTACATTGCAACAAAGGGATAAAAAGTACATAGCAAATCAATAACCCTAAGTCTGATGGAATGTTTTATAAGGATCTCTTGTTTTGCACAGATTACATGGGGTTCAATGCTGTTTTTCTTCTTCAGTAGCTAATATTAAGTCATTGGCTTTAAAATGGTTCACTCATATCAGTGGTGGGAGAAGCAGGTGATGGGAGACATGCTAGTCATCTGCAACAGATGCCATTGTGAAATTTGATTTTTCTCAGCAGGAGAAGCTGCAAGAGCTGTGTTGCTTGGATATCAGAAAACACTTAATATCTTGTTTTAATCTGGTCTGTTGTTCCACTAAAGGTAAAACTTCATTCCTACTTTTAGTACAATATCAGTACTGGAACGGAGGTGATGGAGTCTCCTTCTCTGGAGACGTTTAAAACCTGCCTGGATATGTTCCTTTGTGACTGGATCTAGGTGATCCTGCTGTGGTGGGGTGCTTGGACTGGATGATATTTTGAGGTTCCTTCCAATCCCTAATGTTCTGTGATTCTGTCATTGGTTGTTCAATCCACGTTGGATGGGGCCCTGAGTAACCTGATCTAGTGAAGGTGTCTTGCTCATTTAGGGGGGTTGGAACCCTGGCCATTCTGTGATTCTTTGATTTAAGACAGTAGAGCAGCTGAAACTGACAGTGAGGTAAATGGGACCCTTAGACAGGAAAGAGCAATATGGTACCCATATATGGAAAGAAAAATCTGTATGTTGATAAAGCACGTTGTGCAAGTGTTTGAGTTTAGAGAACTACACTGTAATAGTTATAGGCTGTATAGTTTGCATTGTGCTCTGTTGGTAAAGAGAGGAACAGGGATGAAGGGTTCATTAGGATATTTGGCTTGGCTGACTGCTGACAAATTCAGTACTGGCCATTTATGAAATGCAGCTAGCTTTCCAATGAGTGTACTTACCTGGCTCTTTCCCCCTTGCATGATTCATGTGCAGCACAGAGCCTTATTTCAAGAATACATGCATGTTTTTGGTCCCATTTTCTAGTGATGCAGGACAGGAGACCTGCAGATTCATTTCCTTTTAAGCATGTGAGAGTCTTGTAGGAGGTAGGTGTGCCTTGCCTTTACAGCCATCATGTTAGCTCCAGTTTCCCCTTGTGAATACTCTGAAACCCCAGTGGGGTTGTTAAGAGCAATAGTGTGCTGGTAGAGATTTCACAGGCAGGTGTTCTGAAACAGCTAAGTTGTGCTTGTGAAGTAATACTCATAACCCTGGAGTTCCTGGAGCACTTATGACTCATTGACTAATGGTCCGTATGGCAGAAGAAAGCAAAGACCTATGTTTGAATGCTTATCTAGATTTATTTTTCTTAATTATGCAATCATAAATACATATATCTCTAAATATTCTCCCTGTGTTTGTCTAAACATGAGACAAGAATGTCCATAGTTTTTTAAGGTCCCTCTGACTTATTCTTCTATCAAGATTAAGTATCTTATGAGTGTGTTATAGCAGACACAAAATAAGACCAGGAATGATTTATGTTAATACAGTGCTTAGGGTCCAGAGTACTACTGTTGTAGGTATTGTAATAACTTCAAGCTGTTACTTCATCAATCAGTTAAGCTGTTGTGAAGGAGACAGCTCAAAATTCTTAAGCTCAATAACCAAAACATTACCCCACTTCTAAAGGTTTCAATGTATTAGTGAGTATAATACTATATATATGACCCTGTATGTATAACATCTGTGTACGTGAAGATGCTCACATCTTCACAGCATCACATTTCTTCCCAGTGACACGTTAAAGTACTGTAAAAATACCTTTTAACTCTGTATCAGAGTTTTTCCAGTGGGCTGTTCTCAGTTTTCATATCAATTAATTAACTGCATAAGATTGTTGATCTGCTTTATGGTCTCATTGCTGGCTTATGAACCCCTCTTTTTCTTAATAACATTCCTGTGGAGAATGGAAATGCTTTGTCTGCTATTATCAACGGAAAAGTGAATTCCAGAAGATGTTGTTTTCCAAATCTCCGGAGTGAGACATCAAGCTCTTGAAGGACATTTCAGATGCAGAGTGAGAATTGCAGGGCCCTCTCCACTATTTTGCCAAACAAATGGCTTTCTGTCTCTTTTTGTTCCTATGTATCTTCAGCAGTGTGGCCCCAAAAGATTGATAGACACCTTCAAAGGCATTTTGATGCCTTGCTCTCACTGAAATAAAGCAGAAGCAAATCATCAAGGTACCATAAAGGATCTGGGCTCAAGTGATGTGCTGAATATTGCACAGGAAGTCTGTGGCAGAGGCTTGAATTGATTCCATATCTTCTTGGTCTCAGTACAGGGCATCCCACAAACCATGTGTGTTAAAGATTTATCAGCTGTTGTTCAGTGTTGCTAAAGACAGGAAGAATGCTCTCCTCCTCTCTCCAGATGACTAGGCTTGCTGGATTTTAACCACTTTTCTTAACTTACAGAGCTTTCATGGTAGCTACATGGTGGTATGTTGTATTTTATATGGCAACTCTGCAGCTGGCGCTTTAGTTCTTTGACTTTGTGAGTCCTGTTCTAAGCATGAATCCATGTCCAGGCACTTAGGTACCAAGCCAAACTCTGCTAGACAAGGTACCCATTCTGTGTAACGGTGCAGGAAAACTGTCAAGACAACAGAGTTTGCAACATGATCTTGCAGAAATATTCAGAGGAACAGACTTAGGGTCTTTGCTGCTGATACATCTTCAGCTGGCAGGCAGGTCTGTCTTACCTTCTTCTGTAGCAAAGTTCTGTATTTGAATGGATTTAGATTCTCATATTCTGTGAGAAGACCTGAATGTTTTTCCGTCAGTAAGGGCCTGTATCAGGCAGAAAAGCAGTTCTTGAGGGCATACGTTTTTGATTGAGCTAATCATAATCTTTCCGTGTTCTTCTGAGTTCTAGCTGATGAATCATCATGCAGACCTCAGTCAGGACAGTCTAGTTCCCTTCTGCTTCTTATTGTCTCTGTCCCAAATAAGTTGAGTCACCCTCTTGTAATGTTTGGGTTTTTCTTGTGTTTTGTATACTTTGACTACCCCAAAAGAAGGCCTGCCTGATTCCATTCTGATGTTCCTTTAACAATAACATAGCATAGCTGTGTATTTTGCTTTTGTCTCCTTATGAATTGCTTTAATGGCACAGCTTTCTCATTACCAGTTCAGGTTTCAGCAGCATGGACTGGATGGCACATGATGAAGGGATAAACCTTCCTTCTAGTGGCATTTTTATAAGTCTATCTCTTAGGTAAAGCCTCTAAATCTTGGCAATCTCTTTAGAACATACACTCTGCTATTAAACACGAGCTCTTTGCTCCCCAGAGTGGACTGCAGCCTATGTGGCTGGGTAGGTAATAAGATACTGCTGATACATTTCAGAGCAAGGTGCACTTTTACTTTATTTATGAAGATAGACATGCCGGTCGAGGGCTTAATCACAGCTGATAAATCATTTTAAGAAAGCCTATTAGAACCATATGCTGATTCTTTGTAATAATGTGGTGTGTCTGTTTCTAGTCTAATAAGGCAGGGTCTCTTCCCCTTCTCCCTTCCCCCTGCCTGGTGTGCAAACTATTTATCTGTTTAAGTGATATCGGTTGCTTGGGGGCATTTTCCTCTTTTAAGAAGTATGGCTAGTAAAGCAAGGTGAACAGAGGAGAGAGAGATATTCTTGCTCTCCAGAGTGAGCAAAGCTGCGTGCTTTTGTCACCTTTGTTGAGATGGAATTGCAGAGCAAAGGTCCGAAAGCTGAGATGAGGAAACCTATCAGTTAAAGTCTGGGAAACCATGGCATGGCCTTCCCAGCAGCATAAGGTTGTCATTTTGGCCCAGGTGGTTACAATCCCTGAGCCCAAGAGCCACGAGGGGATGGGTGTGCTGACATTTTGGTTACCTCACCTTTCCCTCACTCGGAGAGGGCTGCTGTGGGAACAGGTTCCATGGCCATCTAATGAGATCCACATTGGTGAAGTTATTCTGTGCCAAGTCCTATTTATCATTAATTGGTGGGTTCACTTGCAGAGCTTTTCTGTTATTTGCTGATTATACCCCTACACATTTTATTGTCTTGCTAAAATTAAAATGCTAATAATTTCTTGATTTATTGTTTGTTTATAACTCTGTCTGCTGCCTAAATGGATGTAGTTAGAAGATTTCAAAACAGCAACAGCTCTTATGCTGACTGGGTTTCTTTCACATTTTGCACATGGCAGTCGTCTATTTATAAACCTCCATAGGGACTCCTAAACCTTTACAGTTGGGTTCCTCCCACCACTTCATCCCCTTTTCTCCCTCACTCCCCCAAGGCAAGTCTTGGATTTTTGGCATAAAGACAATGATGGTGATTGTTATGTTGAGAAAAACGTCCACAAGCTCTGAACCGTGGGTAAGGATTTTTAATTTGTACCTCAAGCAAAATAAATTGGAAATTAGAGACCTGGAGGAAAGTAAGGGTATTTTCACCATAAGGTAGGTGATTCTGATCTGAGTTGCTGGCATTCTTTAGTCTTACAAATTGTGAAACTGAAAAACCAAACACTTGCTTTACCCTGCTTGAGTGCGCTCTGTAGCACGACCTGTTTCCAGTTCTGCACGAAATTACTGTATTTCTAAAAGTCCCCAAACTTGATCATTAATTCTGAGGTACTTCAGAGTAACAAAAGGAGTACTGGCAAAAAAAAGAAGCCAGAACAAGGGAGTACATGGCATGTCTGTTAATGAATGCTGCAGTTGGATGTATAGCTTCATACATCTCTGGGGCAGTCCTGGTGACATTAATGGAATTTAAAGTTTTAGCCCATTACATATAGGCAAAGATATGAAGGGAGAAAAGCCTGTGCTCAGAGATTTAGACAAAAGTACTGTGGCCATGGAGTGATGTGAAGTATCTGGGTATGTGCTGATGTCCTGATAATGTATAAAAATAGGGCCTTTTAAAAGGGAGAAAAGACACACACGTTTTAACTTTTCCCTTATTCTAGTTTCTCTCTCATGCTCCTCTGCAGAAGTTGCCAAGGCCACTCTTATCAAATAAATATGAGCTTGCTTTCTTCCCTGAAATGCGAGTAAAGTGTGTGTGGCTTGGTCTGGTCCCTGGGAAGGAAACAGACGTTGGTTCACCATGTGAATGTACATGTCAAAGTGCAGCTCTGCCAGCCGGTCTGCAACTGGGTGGGAACGACATGGAGAATGAACTCAGTGTTACAAACCATCTCTTTTGAATTTCTACAACCTATTAGTCACAGCAAGCTGCCCTTATTGATTTTGGTAAGAGAGGTCACTTTTAATCCTCTAAAGTGGAGAGAGCTGTATGCACTTTCCATAGCATGACATTAAAATTGACACAGCTCTGCATCAGTTCTATGGAAATGCCCTAAATCTAGATGGATTATTGCCTTGCCTTTCAATACCTACAAGCTGCTAACAGAAGCACCCTAACCTAGATTAGGTGTAAAAGCTTTAAAATAATCAATAAGGAAATAAGGAAAACACAATCAAAAGAAGCTAGAAAATACCTCAGCACACAAAAAAGCTGCTCCTGTAGAAATAGGCCCTTATTCTTATGAAACTTTATCTTCTCTTGCTAAAAAATTAAAAAGTAAAGACAGAGGAGTTGAGATTATCATATAAAAGAAGAAATAAAAGCTGACCTTACTCTATGATTTTTGAGGAAAGCTTTATTCTGGCTGATGGCCCTTGCTAGTTTTGTTTATGTTCTTTAGAAAACTAAATCTTTGAATACAATTAGAATAGTCCGACTTGAATCTTAAGTGTGCCTCAAAATAAACAGCAGAGGTGAACTCTCAGCAGTTCTCTTTTCATCTTTGTTATCCTTGCCCTGACCCGTTTTTCCTGCCTAATGATCATTTGTGGCATACTATTATTAAGAGGAATCTTCTTGATGGAAAAATGTGCTTAATGGGGATAGAAAGATTGTTGTGAGCCTGCAGAAGTGTGTTGTTTTCAGAAAATGACTACTGCCCCTTTTGATTTTCTGCTAGTTTTTTATTTTTCTGAAGGTTGTGATGGTTTTTGTGTAGGTCCCAGTAAAAACGTATAATGTTTAGGGGAATTTCTTGGCTTGTCGTGCAACCCTTGCATTCTCCCTTTTCATTAGTTGTAGTTTGCTCCAGTATTTCTTATTTAGAAAGGGATTTTCTAACATTTAATAAGAGACATCTGCAAAAGGAACTGCATTAAAAGCCTGTAAGGTACCATGTTAAACTGTAGCAAATAAGTGTGATGCATGTAATGGTGGAGATGCTTGATTTCCATGCTATAGCACCTTTCAGAAAGCAAAAAGTACCCAGTGCCTGTTGGTGGAGTAGATCTCTGAGCTCTTTCTCAACAGAGGTTGAAGTATGTGTGTGTCAGTGTGGGCAGCATGGCTTCCCCTCCTACATGAAGAGATATTTGCTCTTTCTCCCCTTCCTCCCTCAGCTGAGGTCGAGAGTGGCATTTTCTCCCTGTTCCTGGACTTCTTAAGGCACAGGGAAGTTCCAAGTTAGCACAGAAAGGGAGTTGGTTTTTGGCTTCATCACTGCTACTGAAAAATATCACCTGAAAGAAAAGGTGAAAGTTGCCCCATCTGCTGCCTGTCTGGGCTTCTCTCTGGCAGACTATTCTTGTCCCAGTCCTACCTTTTCCTATCACAGGAATGAGGAAAATAAGGTACATTGCCAGTCTGTCTTCCTTTATGCTGGAAGAGTTCTCTCTGATGTTTTAACACTGTATGAGACAGAGGACTGAGAGAAGGGCAGAAGACAGGAAGCCATTGGTTGGTGAAAGGAAGAAAAGTATCTTTCATTTTAACTTCTGTAAAGGACTCATTCCTACCCCAGGTCACATTTTGTGGGGGAAACAGAAAGGAAAATTCACACAGAAGAGGAAAAATAATATTACTTAGACTTGAAGAAAGCTGTGAGGCGCTACCATGAGGCTATACAAGTGAGAGGGAAAGAAGAATGAAAGAATGAACAGCCCTCACAAGAAGAAAGTATGGAAAAGCCAGCTAATTATTTTCTGAAATGGGGGTATTAAAATATTCCTTTTATGTACTTGTGAGCGGAATTGGATAAGCAAACTTATCCTGTTCTGGGTAAGTGTGGAACTTATTTAATTCTTTCTAATCCTAGAGTGTGAAAACTATAATTTCCTTTTCTCCTTATCACCCTTGCCCCTCACCCTGAGGAAATTGAATTAATTTATCTGCTTAATGTTGAATTGAGATATCAAAAGATGTGGCTGTACAACAGAAGAGGAGACAAGAAGATACTCAGTTGGTGTTGGGTATTAGAATAGTTTTTCTCTGAAAGAGAAGAAAGGAAAGTCAGCATGAACAGTGTTGTTTCTGCTTCCACTGGTCCTCTTCTTTCTCTTATCACACTCACAGAATCATAGAGTGCTTTGGGTTGGAAGAGACTTTCAAACATCTAGTCCATCCCCCTTGTAGGTGACAAGAGACATCTTCAACTATATCAGGTTCCTCAGAGCCCCATCCAACCTGACCTTGAATGTTTTCAAGGATGGGGAATCTACTGCCTCTCTGAGCAACCAGTTCCAGTGTGTCGCCACCCTCAATGTAGAGAATTTCCTCCTTAGAACTAGTCTAAATCTATCTTGTAGTTTAAAATCATTACCTGTTGTCCTATCACAACAGGCCCTGCTGAAAAGATTGTCCTCATCTTTCATATAGGCCCCCTTTAAGTACTGAAAACCCACAATCAGGACTTCCTGGAGCTGCTTTTTCTCTGGGCTGAACAACCCCAACTCTCTCAGCCTGTCTTCATAGCTATAGGTGCTCTAGTCCTCTGATCATTTTTTTTGGTCATTCTCTGGACCTGTTCCAACAAGTTCATGTATTCCTCTCTTTCCACTCCATTCTTAAACCTGAGATCTGCGTGGATGTCTCTTGGGACATGTATATAAAGGCTATTTCTCTAATAATGAAGTTACCATAGTTTTCTCCCATTTATGGTATTTTTTTCCCAACACAGCAAACTCATGCAAGTGTAAATGCCAGCGTATATGTTTTGGGGGAAAAACCAGGAAAGCTATCAAGTGTCTTACACCTCTGCACATAAGTTATTATTTTGTAGATTATTATTTGGCCAGATTCTTTTTCAGGTACAGTTCTCTTATCCCAGTTTCTTTTCTTTGCTTCATCCATCTCAGCCAGTTAAATGTGCATATAACTGATTTTCTGAAACGGGGCCAAGGTCTGTGTACTTCAATAGCTCTTAAACATATGGTTAACTTCAAGCATGTGTGTAGGGGTTTGCTGAGTAGAGATAGTTTGCTGAATCAGGGCTTCACAGCACTAAGATTTTAAATTGCAAGCAATCCTCTATTTTAACGTGTTTTAACTGCTGCCTCCTGTGGACTGTAGTAAGTGTTGTTACTTGAGTCCTGCAGGTGAAGAAAGTAATTTCAGTGTAAAAACAATCATTTTGATACCCTGCTGTGATAACTATTTTTTACTTCCTCCTAATAACTAACTTAATTATGCTATATGGAAAGGAATAATTATTTGAATTGCATGTTATGATTAAGAACTTATTTTTCTGGGGGAATAAAAAAGTTCTGCTGCTTTTGAAAGAAAAAGATAATTTGTTTGTTTTATTTTAAAATAAGATGTCATATTTTGCTAGAAAATACTGAAACTAACCTAGTTCAATGCAGAGCCACAAAGATTATGGAGGGACACCTCTGTTATGAGGAAAGGCTGAGGGAGATTAGTCTCTTTAGCTTGGAGAAAAGGAGACTGAGGGATGACCTCATTAATGTTTATAAATATGTGAAGGGTGGGTGTCAGGAGGATGGAGCCAGGCT
>JAOXOE010029801.1:0-13920 GCA_028565055.1 Phoeniculus purpureus
AGAAGGAGACTCCACAACCTCCCTGGGCAGCCCCTTCCAGTGCTCTGTCACCCTCACCATGAAGAAGTTCCTTCTCAGATTGATGTGGAACCTCCTATGTTCCAGCTCACACCCACTGACTATTTCATTGAGGTGAATAGGGGCCCCTTTGAAGTCAACAGTACAAGGTCCATGGAATCCAGTGGAGTTAAAATCTGGCAAACACAGATGTATGTCCATACACACAAGGTCCTCAGTTACTAGCTTCCCTACCAGAAGCAATCCCAATGAGGCCAAAAGGGAAGTTATCGTGTCCTTGCACTCAGCTTTTGTGAGGCCTCTCCTCGAGAACTGTGTTCACTTCTGGCCACTCAGAATAGGAAAGACATTGAGATGCTGGACCGTGTCAAGAGCTACCAAGCTCGAAGGGGGTTTAGAGATTAAGTCACATGAGGAGAGGCTGAGGGACCAGGGAAAATTTAGTATGGAGAAGAGGAGGTTGAGTGGGAAAGTCATTGCCCTCTACAACCACCTGAAAGGAAGTTGCAGAGAGGTGGGAGTTGACCTCTTCTCCTTAGTAACTAACGACAAAAGCAGGGGAAATGGTCTGAAGTTGAGGCAGGGGAGGTTTGCATTGAATATTAGGAAGAAATTCTTTCCAGAAAGACTGATTGGGCACTGGAACTGCCTTCCCAGGGAGGGGGTTGAGTCTCCATCCCTGGAGATACCTAGGAAATGTGTAGCCATGGTGCTTCACACTCTCCTCTAAGGGCAGGCATGGAGAGGTTAGTTTGTGTTTGTCGATAAACCAGGTATTTAGGTTTTTTTATTGTTGTGGGGTACAGTTGGACTCGGTGATCTAGGAGGTCCTTTCCAACCAAAATTATTCAGTAGTCTTGTGACTAATGTATGCAGCACAAAGTATTTAAGCACATGCCAAAGTGCTTAACTAAACCGAGGCTCACGTCCTCATCAATTTAACCCTAAACCTCTGCTGAAGACTTGCAGAGTTCAAGGCAGGATTATACATTCAAACAAACTGTTGTGAACCATGACTTTGTTAAATGGGTACTTAGACTACCAGAGAGCACTTGGCACATTTGCAGTCTTGGGATTTCCTGGATGTAAAATTAAACCTCTTGAAATGTTAAGCAATTCAAAAGGATGAGCTGGCGTCAGCTTAAGCAATTGTTGCTGGGATCAAGTGGAAACCAATTTGGCTCCTGTTGCTGCTGGGGGACGACCCCTAGGTGGAGCAGGATTGCTCATAGTACAGTATCTTAGGGCAGTTAACCGCAACAGCTTCTTGAAGCTGGAGGAATTCCATGGGGCTTGTCTGATCTTCGAAAACCATGGGTGGTATCACAGAATCACAGAACATTAGGGATTGGAGCGGACCTCAAGAAGTCATCCAGTCCAAACCCCTTGCCACAGCAGGATCACCTAGATCAAGTCGCACAGGAACATATCCAGGTGGGTTTAAATGTCTTCAGAGAAGGAGCCTCCCTAGCCTCCCTGGGCAACCTGTTCCAGTGCACTGTCACCCTCACCGTGAAGAAGTTCCTTCCCTTATACCTGTTATATGTAATGGCCAGTACCAGAATCAACTCAGAGATCTGGGTTGTTTCCAGGAGCAAGGAATCTGTTCAATATTTTGCCCGATGTCCAAGTCTAATTCTTGACACTTTGTTCTCTTTTTCTTTAAATAATTTTCTCTCCTATATGTTATTATCTTTGAAGTAGAACCCAGAGTGGTGGGAAAGATAACCTTACTATCATACCCAAAGTAAACATGAAACTACATAAATTATTACCTCTGGCCCAGTTCTCATATTCTTGCCAGGGAAAGGAGGTTAGAGCTTGGCCTAGAGCTAATTCACACCTGTTTGTTGTACAGGTAACAACATGCCAGAAAAAGGACCTTCATTTCACCCTCTTCAGAGGTTTTACACTCTGTTTCCTACAACAACAACTGCGTCAGAAGAAGAGGAAACAGACAAACACACCTGCCCTCCAAGCACACCATTACCTTACAACATCTACCTTGCAGTACATGTTCTGCAGGGATGTCCTACAGCACAGTCACTCCGCTGCCTGCAGGTAAGGGCAGGAGCATCATCATTCAGAGGGCTTCACCTCAGATGAGTTATGACCCCCAGACTTGCTCGTGAGCAGAGAAGATCAATATCTCTGCTATCACACTTTATCCTCTTAAGAAAGAACAAGAGATGACTAAAAAATGATGCTTTTAGTTTTGAATAATGTCACAAGAAATGCTCAGTTATCAGCTTCTGTTCTGAAAAGAAAGTTTTAATTGTGGTTGACCTGAGCACTGAGTCATGAGAGAAAAATGGTAGTGCAAAGGGTAATACATGCAGCAGCTGCAGATCTTAGAGACTGAACCCTCCTGTAATGTCATTTTCTATTCTGCTTTTCTGTTATGTGCGGGCAGGTTTAAAACTAATCATATTTACCGAGCGTGTGTAATGTGCTCTCTTCAAAAAAAAGGTAATTATAACTTGATTGCATTTATCTTACCATTCTGCTTAACAGTGCTTTGCATTGAAATGACTCTGCATTTGCATAATTTATTGAGACAGCCAGCGATCTAAGTCATCAGGCAATTAAACGCTGTGTTTTTGTAAGAATGAATGCCAGGGTGTGCAGTGGGTTTTGCAGTGAAAATGGTCTGGGAAAAGAAAACCAGGAATGTGCCCAGGGGGGTTGTGGAATCTCCTTCTCTGGAGACATTTAAAACCCACCTGGGTGTGTTCCTGTGTAACTGGATCTAGGTGATCCTGCTGTAGTGGGGGGATTGGACTGGATGATCTTTTGAGGTCCTTTTCAATCCCTAATGTTCTGTGATCCTGTAATATGAGGGCCTCATACTGCTGAGAGCAAAGTGCATCCACCTGTAGACAGCTGAGGGAGCCACAGGATGTCTGGACTCCTGCAGTGAACCAAGAAGAGCAGCAATGTCTGAAAGGTGACTTAGCTTTTAACAAATCTTCCTCTGGGAGCAGTTTCTAATTAAAGTGTCTGAGAGTAGATCCTTGCCGAGCATTCTAGGTCCTGAGATATTCAGCATCTGAACAGGGAACATGTGTAACATGGGATTTGGTCTTAATCTGGTGTCACTGTTAAAAAATGAGCAGAACATTTTACAAAGGCAGCTCTAGGAACTTGTGGTTTCTGACTACACTTTGGGTTTCCTTTCATTCAGTGGAGAAAGGTTGGCAGCAGTTTTCCTGTGCCCTTTCTATGGCTCACTCTGTCCAGAAACTACAGAGTACACTCAGGATATGTCGCCTTTACTGTGCCCTGGGTTAGATAAAGGAAATATCAGAGTAGGCTTTGATGAGACGTTGTCTTTGGCTTGTCAGAAAGGAAATTTCAGTTTCTGAAAGCTGTTTTGAAAGCTTTACCCTCGATTCCTGCAGAGCCTCAGAAACTGTCAGGTTGATACTTTACTTATTATTTGTCTCTCCACTTACATCAATATTTCTAAATAGAATCGGGGCACATAGAGGCTGCAGACTCCCCAAGGCCTCTTTGGAATTGACAAGGCTCGTGTACATCAAATGGACCATTTTGCTCTATTAACCCTTCCTTCCACACAGGAGCCTGATCATCCAAGAGAAGCTATAATCATGGAGAAAAATGAAGAAAACTCAGTTCTAGGGAGACACAAATCAGTACAGAAGTGAGTCTATGTGAAAGAGAGAGTCAAATTGCTCAGAGCAAAAAATAGTAGGATCTTTCACCATTGGTTAAAAAAACTGCAGAACCGTGAAGCAGAGTCCAGAATTCAGATCAAGAGTTCAGAATGAACATGACTAAATATTATCCTACATGCAAAATAGGATGTTCACAGAATCACAGAACATTAGGGATTGGAAAGGACCTTGAAAGATCATCCATTCCAATCCCCCTGCCACAGCAGGATCCACTAGATCCAGTCACATAGGAACATGACCAGGCGGGTTGCAAACATCTCCAGAGAAGGAGATTCCACAACCCAGCCCACTGGAGCCACAATGTTAAGCACTCATTGTCACATATTGCTGACTCTCTTTACATACAGACTCGGTATCATCCAGTGTAGTTGCTTTTGGTTAGCTGTAGCTTGTTGTGAAGTTTCTATGCTTTGAAATGCTTACGTGTGATTTAATTTAATCTTGGAAAGTCCAAAACACTAACTCAAAGCTCTTAGCAACACGGAAATTCTCCTCCATGAAACAATGCAGACAGAGCTAGGGACAATGATGAGAAATTTTTAGCTCTATTCAGGCAGAGATTCATTCACTTGCAGAGTAGTCCTACAAAGCAGTTGCAGGAAGTAATATCATTCCCCACCACGCCCACTGTTTGTACAGATTAAAATGATATTTCAAGGTCAAGCTTTGAGAAGCAGCTTCTCTTCTTGTGAAAGTACGGGTGCAGTCAGCAAAACCACCCCTTCTCAAATCCCCTTCAAGAACAGCCGCACGAGATACATTCAGGAAGACAAACCAGGCCTTTCAGGTCATTACAGACTGCTGGGATACACTAGCACTCCCACCATCTTCTTGTGGTGAAGCATAAGGCCTGAGGCCAACCTAGAAACATTGAGATTAAACCACCAAATATTTACCAGAGTCTAAGCAC
Organism: Phoeniculus purpureus; assembly: GCA_028565055.1. Lineage (NCBI taxonomy): Eukaryota > Metazoa > Chordata > Aves > Bucerotiformes > Phoeniculidae > Phoeniculus > Phoeniculus purpureus. The sequence continues at coordinate 4,627 of JAOXOE010029801.1, forward strand.
TCCTGTCCTCCTTGATCTCTGTCAGAAAGGACACAGCTCTGCCTTGTGGTTTGAAAAAAAGGAAATGGAATTTGGCTCTGTACCAGCTATCTTTTGGAAAAAACATCCACAGCCTTCTCCATTGCTTCACCTTTTCCCTTCTTATAAACTAAGCAGCAGCATTTTCACACCCATTCCTATTCTACACCAATGTCATTCACAAGACCTATAGAGAAGGACAGCAGGAGAGACCATAAAATAATGACTATGATTCTTATATACAGCTGCTTCTTGTGTTATAATATATGTAATGAGGTTTTCCCTTCCTCCATTCCTTCCTTCTCCTTGATACATAATTTTGAAGATTTCAGATTATTACAGAAGTATCATAGAGCACGAGAGAATCGAGACTGTTTTTATATTCCCTCCTATTGTCCATTCATTAACATGTTTGGCTGCAAAATCTACTGCCATGACAAGAATGAGTCCTGCTTGTTTCGTTGTTTTTTAATCTGATTTTGGGAACTAGGAATAATTCACCCTCACTCTAGAAGCCTTTCAAACCTCAGGCTCAGATCAGACCGAGGACACAACAGAGGAATACCTGTTCATTCATAAATTTTTACTACTGAAGAGTTCAACGGAAAACATTTCTACTGGTGCAAGCAGAGGGCAGTGTAACGCTGGTTTTTCAGCACACAGCTCTATCGGGAAGAGAAAGAAAAGCTCTGAAAAGAACTGATAATCTCGGTTCTGTCTGTATGTCAGTCTTTTTCCCTACTGCTGCATCCTTTTCATTGCTCACTTATTTCAAGACAAGATGAAACGCAAATGGGAGGACTCCTGACAACCGTTAGACCCCACAAGCTGCAACAAGCATGATACCGTGTCCCACATTTACACCTCCCATTTTTCCTTTCCCCTGTTTCCAGGAAAACCCCCAAAACTCTTATACAATTCATTCAGCCACAAGAGAAAACAACAGCGTGACTCCAAACCATGTGCCCAGTAACAAACAACAAATCCATCGAAGCATACTGAGACCAACCACGTTTGCCCTAGTTCCAAGGGTAGGAAGCCAAACCAGTTTCACACGCAGCCACCCACCTCGCTCACACCAGCCCCTACTCGCAGCTCGCAGAAGACCGAGTGGGACCGACACACTTCTAACCCCACGGAAACATCCCGGTGCAGAACTAAGCACCTCTAAGAGGAGAAGCGACAGGCGAGGGGGCTCTGGAAGGAGCAGAACCCCGCGGCTGTGGCAGCAGCTTACATGTGCGCGTCGGGGCCGGCTCCGCTTCACCGCCGCGGCGCGGGGCGGTCCCGCATGGCGCTGCCACTGTCCGCGGTGCTGGAGCGTAGCTGTCCGCGGTGCTGAATCTCCGCTCAACGCGGCCCGACGGAGCGAGCGCTGCCCGCGTTGCTGCAGCCGTCGCTCATCCTCATCCCCTCGGCGCGGCTGGGGCACAACTGCCCGGGAGTGCCAGGGATCCGCTTCCTGGAGCAAGAACCCGCTGCGAGCTTGACATGTGAGTTGCGTTGTCCTCCCCGTCTGCCCTCTCTCCCTCCCTCCCGCTACTCCGTTGTCCTCCTGTCGGGGTGGATCTGATGGACTTGTCCGGGGTTCTCTTCGGTGCGCCCACTTCTCAGTTGGAGCAGGGCGAATGCCCCTGCGCCCTCCCAAAGCCCCAGAGCAGGCGGGGCGAAAGAGCCTTCCTGAAGAGGGCAGGGCTGCCTGCAGGTTGCCCAACAGGGCGGGGGGCTCTGCCGGGGGCTCTCCCCCTCACATGCTGTCTGGCTGCCTCATTCGGCTATGCCGTCCCTCCGCTGGGAGGGGTTAGTGCCGCTGGTCCCTGTCTGCCGTGCTCAGGTTGAGATTGTTTCTGCTTTCCATGGGAGATCTTGTCTCTTAGAGGATGGCAAGGAGGGTGTGTGTGTGTGTGTGTGTGTGTGTGTGTGCTGGGAGTGAAAGGGGTGGAATTTAAACCATCATGCAAAATAATCGGTGCAATCAATTCCCTCTCTTACTTGGCAGAGAGCTGTCAGAACAATTTCAAACTGCACCCAGGATCACTGTGCATCCTTCCATACTCTATCCCAAATGTTGAGAGCAAATGTTCTTCTCCCCACACCAGCATCCAGTGCTCCCACCTCCTCCACACAGCTCTAGCACCACAGAGGTTTCCAAGCCCGTGACCTTCCCTGTCCTTCCCCATCCTTGCAACTCTCCTGCACACCTACTCTTCCTGACCTGGATGAAGGGATCACCACCTGATCACACACCCCATTATAATGACCAAAGAACAGTAACACACCACATGTGCTGTGTCTGTGGGAGTTTAATCCTGGAGGAAACTCTCTGCCTGGAGAAGTGATAGTAGGAGGCTGCACACAAGACAGGATGGCAGGAAGTTGATTTGTCTCCTTTCTCTCACAGCACTGGGTGAAGTGAGGGCACTGGTAAAGAGGAGATCTTTCACTGACTTACAGTCTCAAACCTGTGTAATCATCTCAGCTGAAGATATTATTTGATGGAAATGATGGGCACATTTTAGCAGAGACCATCAAGAGCTTGTAGTGGCTTCTGTAGCAGCACTATAAGAACACCCCAGAACATGCCTTTTAGAAACCTTTAAAGGCAGCTGCTGCAGGGCTTTCAAGTCATGTCCCCAGGCAGCTAAGTTACCTTCACCAGCCTGAGCTGTACTCAGGTGAGGAGAATGAGACTTTTCTTACAGAGAAGCTTTATGGCTTGAATAAAGTGGGAGAGTATTAACATTTGTGACAGCTGTATTAACCTGTGACAATACATTAACCTGTAACTGTTGTGGGAAGGACACATACCTGCACCTGCGGGATTCTCTGCACTCTCTTTTGGCACTGTTTTCCCGTACTGCTGATAGCTCCTGCCCTCTAGAATGCACTGACTGCTTTGCTCTTGCTTCTTGAAGTTCACTGAAATAGTCAGGCAGGCCTGGAAGGGTGAATGTGTGAGAAGAGTGTAGCTGTTGCCAGGCTCAGGGGAGAACAGCATTCTGTGAGGAAAGACATCCTGTGAATAATAAAGAAACAAAACAAGAAGAGAGAGACTCCACAGCTACATATTCACTTATGCTGTTGAAGTAAACTTGAAATAACATATGGCTGTGCTTTGGGTATCTAAAAGACATTTGGAGAGAAGAGCAATCCCTCTCTTTTGCTTTTGAATAACTTTTTCCTAAGCAATTAAATACTTTTCCAAGTACCTTTGTGTTAGTCTGACCCTTCCTTCTTCAGGGCTCTATTTTTTTTTCCCATTCAATACTTGTCTATCACCATAACAAACTCATTAAGAATCAGATCTGTTTACAGGCATTTGCATTTCCATTTCATTTCTAAAGCTTGGGAAGACCTGCAAAAAGTCAGTTGATTCACTTTTTAATTTTGTTAATTGGGGAGAGAGGAAGCAGGGACTAAAAAATCTGAATCAGAACATTTCTTTCATTCACAATGTTGCCAGGTTATTTCAAAAATACTCATTTTAGGGTTGAATATGTGATTGAGTGGATTAAACAGACGTCATCTTTCTCCCATATATATCCTGAAAAAAACCTACCAAGTATGGAATCTGTGTCCTCCACTACTGCTCGATGAGTCTATTCAGCCACAAACATATGTCCTGATCCTTCTTCGTTCTACTTTCCCTGGATTATACTCATCACACTTATATTTTCATGCACATCTTATTTTTTCTTAAAAAATTGAAATACTCAAGCCCCAGCAATATGTAGCACTTGCTTATCAGGAGAACCTTTTAAATAGTCTTAATAATCAACAGCTTACCCACTCCATACCTCTGCAGCTGATAGAAAAACTAACAGAACACCCAGTTTCAATTAATTAAGCCTGATTAAAACCTGTGAAGCAAAAAAGTGGGAGGGAAAAGAGGGACTGTGGAAGTCTGTGGTCTGTTATTATTAAGGTACATTAAAAATATCCAAACTAGTGCTGTAGGTTTCTGGTAAGGCACCATCTCTGAATTAGTGGAAACTCACAGCAGCAGAATGAAGACATCTTATGCCTGGCTTTCTGAAAAGGCATTTATCACAAGGTTCTGAACTCTACAAGTTGCCTTTCATCTTGATTAGCTTTGCATTTTGCTCTTGCAACAGTTTCACATGAAAAGAGTGTGCTGAGAAATCTATTTCTAATATTACACAACCCCCTTCTGACTGAAGTCTTGTCTACAGAATTATACAGAACTTGTTTCTTTTCCCCTGCATATCATCAACTGTTTGCACAGTTGTACGCTGTGCCAGAAAATGTCACAGAATCACAGAACATTGGGGATCGGAAGGGACCTTGAATTATGATCCAGTCCAATCCCCCTGCCACAGCAGGACCACCTAGATGGAGTTGCACAGGAACATATCTAGGAGTGTTTTAAACATCTCCAGAGAAGGAGACTCCTCACCTCAAAAATGCCCTAGGGGCAAGAACAACAGTTGCATAAAAGAATTCAGTTTGCTTCATCCCGCCCATGTCTTTAGAATTAAGCAAAACACAGGGTAAATGTTGCATCCTAGCAAGCACTTATTTCTCTGCAGGAAGAGAAATGTGAAAACTATTAAGCAGTGTTAGAAGTGATGACTATAGTTATGTCACGACACTGAGTGAATGAAGTATGGAAACTGCAAATCTTTCTAAAGATTCGTGATTTTGAAAGCTTTCGAGCTCTTCCTGAGCTCATTTTTCTTTACCCACAAATATGATTGTATTCCCAGACATATTGCATGAAGAGAATTGCATGAGGCAGCCTTGAAATGACGGTAAAGTCCTACTTTTGCTTGCTCAGGTCTACTCAGAGAGTTATCCATATGCCAGCAAAAAACACTGAATCGAGATTTTTTTGGGAGAACAGCTTTAATGAAATGGAACAAACTGACTCAGAAATCATGTTATTAAACTTCTACTCATTTTCAGAATAGTTAATTCACCAGGTGCTCAGTAGAGCCCTCTCTGCTGTCTCTTAATAATTTCCACTGTTCAACCTCTTTACTGTGGTCACAACTAGAATAAAACTTCTCTGGAGACGTTTAAAACCCACCTGGATATGTTCTTGTGCGACGTGGTCTAGGTGATCCTGCTGTGGTGGGGGGGGGGATCGAACTGGATAATCTTTCAAGGTCCCTTCCAATCTCTAATGTTCTGTGATCCTGTGAAACCAGAACACAAGTGGAAGTTCAGCAGAGATTTGTGAGAAGTTTTGTTTCTATTGATAAACAGTTTTTCATCACAAAACTGTTCAGTCTAGAGGCTGCTGTTTCATTTTGTTATCGATTACCTTGACTTAACCCTTCTTCAAACACACACACACACACTAAGCAGCAACTTTTAAATTAACCATCTCAGCTCACATACAGTCAATAAAGCAAAAGCACTAACAGTAAAAGCAAAGTTGGTAGATTTTCATCTTTGTTCCTTTTTTGCTCCTTGCTCCTCTTATTTCCAGACCTGAAGTAACAACTGAGGGATCAGGAGAAAAGAGTGAGAGTTCTACAGTTCTCTTGGAGAAGAAAATGCCAGAAAGGTGGGGAAGGAGAAAGGGCAGAAACTGACTGGTTCTTACAACTGGGGGAAGATGTGGGCAATCAAAAGCACATCTATTTCCTGCCAAGCCCATGTAGAACTGGCTGTGTCAACATACTACTGTAGCACTTAGGCTCACCTTGCTTAATCTTTACAAATTGAAGAAGATAATTGCAGCACAGAATTACAGAACATTAGGGATTGGAAAGGACCAGGAAAGATCATCCAGTCTGATCCCCCTGCCACAGCAAACTTATCTATTTATTCCTGGAATGGTACCCATTCAGACCAGCTTTGCCTGGAATGAAAGGCAAAATAGTGCTTTATTTCTCTGTATTACTTCTACCATCTCCTGAGTTTTCCACTCTCCAGAGCTACTGGTCATGATGACTGACAGCTTACAAGGGTATCTATGAATAGTAACCCCGTTGGCTGTACAATCTCATCTAATATCCTTCTATATGAAAACAGTGAAATAAATGCCAGTGCTCTCAGATTAGAAAAGATAATAAGCAGAATACATTTTGATTACTCAATCGCTGTCTAGCTGTGAACTGTTATCTTTAAGATGGTTTTATTCACTTCAGTGACATTTTAACTACTTCTTTTACTGACCTAACTACCTCAAGATCACCTTACTAAGATTAGCAGCAATCTACCTCCAACAAAGAGAAACTTGATAATAATATGTAAGTGATAGCCCCCACATAAGAGAAACAGCAGGGGAATAAAAGTGAGGGGCCAATATTGGATACTATGAGCAAAGGGAATGATCTGACAAGTGTCTATTTCTTTTAACTCACTTTATTTCAAGAACAATTTATATGATAATCTGATCCATTGCTATTTTTTTCCCATTAAAAAGAAATGATCCCTGCATGGCAGAAAGAAATCCTTCTATTAACAACTTTGACAGTTAGTATTAATTTCTATTCCTGAGTTTCTTTTGATGCAAAGGTGTTTCATTTCTTACAGAACCTCATTCCTATGATAAAGTTATAAGTACAGGAAAAAACCTCTCCTTATTTATTTACAAAGTAAAAAGCTTCAGAAATCTAAGCTGGAAGGACAGAAGTTCTATTGCTTTCTTTTAACAAATATAACCTGTTCCTTCTATTACTGACTAATTTCCTTCTAAAACTTATGACTCAGTTTTGTCAAGGTCATACCACAGGCAATGATATTTCTATGGTAGATCTGGCTGCAGAGAGCACTGTGACTATTTTTTGATGCTCATTTTAACAGCTGTGACTCTCCTTTATTCTCTCTGTGAGATGTTACCAGCTGTATGTTCTTTACTGCTTAGAGAAGTGCATGTGCAAATAGTCAAGGTTCTGCTGCTCTTTTCCACCAAATAAAAGGCTGCTGAACCTCTGCAAACTCAGACATTAATATACAAAAAACCCCAAACAACAGACCTGCAAACCCTCAAGATGTTTCTCCATTTTTTTTAGACTCTCATTCAACACAATACATGTGACAGAGCACTGGAGCAGGCTGACCGGGGGGGTTGTGGAGTCTCTTTCTCTGGAGGCGTTTAAAACCCACCTGAGTATGTTCCAATGCAACTTGATCTAGGTGATCCTTATGTAGTGGGGGGTTTGGACTGGTTGATCTTTCCAGGTCCCTTCCAATCCCTAGTGCTCTGTAATTCTGTGTGATTCTGTGAACAGGTTCTTAACATGAAGCATTTGCTCAGCCCCAGCCTCATTCTCTTTCTCTTCTCCTTCAGTCTCATTGCTTCTTCCCAAACTTTCCCAAAGCTTTCTAGGGCATAAGTCTTTTTATTCTATTCCTTTTTTTCAAGTGTTTGATTCTTTCTGCTCATCTTTTCTGCATCTAAAGCACTGCTTCTTTTCTCCTGAGGGTACAGGTTAGGGATGAGTTGCCAGATGGCCACTCTTACACTTGGGCACATATTAATTTAGTCTTGAAAGCTTAATATTTCCCTTCCAAAGCCTTTCCCTCCGCTGTGTTTTCTAATCAGATTTTATGCAACATTTACTTCCCAAATACATTTGGTTACAAGATCCATAGCCATTGCCCTGCGTAGTTTCTCTTTCTGGATCCAATTCTAATAGCATTTAGAAATGTCTTAGTCTCACAGCGATACCAAATCTTCACGTTTCTACTGGTGTGTCTTGAATTCCTTTCATCTCAAACATTACTCCCTCCAGAAGTATCATAAAACAGGACAAATCCAGAAGGATTTAGCCAAATAAAGTTTTTCCTGAAGTAGGAAGATACAGAGACGGAGGAGCAATAGGATAGTATTTGTCCCCAATATAAGAAGTGAGTACTCATTCCATATCCAGGTACAGTTAATTATGTGTCTCATTAGTTTATTTCCCTCGCAGAATTTCTTGGGGGTTTGTTTTACAGCACTGTTCATTTTTTAATTCTTCTGTCTATTGCGAGTTGGCATCATTTCACAGAAAAATGATTTCATTCCGATGGCGTAGTCAGGAACTTTTACATCTGTTAGTGACAAGTCTTCCTCTACTCTGTGAAATAAAATAACTACCTGTGGGAAAAGCACTTCACGAGGTACAAAATGACACACGACTGTGTGATTACTACAGAGAGAATTCACGGTCATCATGTGATTTTTTTTTCCATAACTTTATTCCCTTACAAGTGTTCCCAAGGACAAGATGATCAATAAAACTCTTCCCCAAAACACTGTATAAAGAAAAATGAACATTAAACTTATTGCTACTTCATTTTCATGAGAATCAATGAACACAGCGAACAGCTGAAATAACACCCCTGAAAAACAAGATGGTTTTTTGTTGTTTGGAGTAAAAACATCTCTATAGACTGACTATTTGACAGGAGGAGGGAAGATGTAAAAGAAAACTAGATTTTCCATGACAGAATCAAAACACAATGGGAAATTTTCTTTTCAGAAATTGTTTTCTTGCCAAAAAAATTCACAATTGACTTTTTCACGCTGTTAATTCTAGGGTGAAGTAGACATCTTTCTTCTGTGATAGTAAGAGACTCTATATCTGCTTTCAGTATCTGATTCAAGAGTGTAACCTGTAAATGTGAGAGGCTCACGATCAATTAAAAGAGACTTCAAGACCTTAGGGCAACTACTAAAGGGATCAGGAGCTCAAGTTATGTTCTCCTCTATCCCTCTAACATCAGCCATGGACGAGGGATCATTTAAGAAGAGCCAACAGCCCAGTTCATGGCTCCAGGACTGGTGTCATCAACAAACAGTGCGGCAGCTCACCAGAGGCAGAGGGACGGAGAGCCAATGAGGTCCCTCAACTTGCCCTGGGCCAAGCCAGGGATGATGCACCAGGATAATCTGAGGAAATCAAGGAGAATTGGCACAAGAGGAGGACAGGGCCAGCCCAGTTGAAGTGTCTCTATGCAAATGCACAGAGCTTGGGCAACAAACAGAATGAATTAAGGGCCACTGTGCTGCTGGGATGCCATGACATAGCGGCTATGACTGAAACTTGGTGGGATGATTGCCATGACTGGAATGTAGGGATAGTTGGGTACAAGCTCTTTAGGAAGGACAGGCAGGGAAGGAGAGGAGGAAGTGTTGCCCTCTGTATCAGTGACCAGCTGGAATCAACGGAGCTCCACCTGGGGAAGGATGATGAGCTGGTTGAGAGTGTATGGGTTAAAATGAAAGAGAAGACAGGGCAGGGTGATGTTACTGTAGGGGTCTGCTACAGGCCACCTGACCAGCAGAACCAAGCAGTGGAGGCCCTTCACAGGCAA
>JAOXOE010029802.1:0-13920 GCA_028565055.1 Phoeniculus purpureus
GACATTTCAAACCTGCCTGGATATGTTCAGGTGCAACTGGATTAGGGGATCCTGCTGTGGCAGGGGGATTGGACTAGATGATCTTTTGGGGTCCCTTCCAATCCGTTATGATTCTATGATTCTATGATTCTAAGAGTTAATCAATAAGTCTAATTAAAAAGCCCTGCACCTTTCAGTCATTCCATTTCTCAGGACTTTCAGTAATACCAAAACCAAGGAGGAAAGGCCCTCCACTTGCCATGACTGAGAAACGTCAATAAATACTAAAAACTAAGCGCAGGTATTTTACCTGGTCAGGCACAGAGAAGTGTAAAAATACTTCTGATTAAGAGCAGCTATGAAACTTCACATGCAAAGTCAGTGACTTTCTAAAAAGCTGTGATTGAAAAAAGGTCAGCAGGATTCCATAAGTGTTTCAGCTAGTTCAGGTGCTAGGAAAGATACGACCAGTGCAACAACCTGCAAGCAGCTACCCACGCACTCTTGTGTTATGAAAGGGAAGAGAAACACCAGGGTTTCAGACATTAGGACGGTGGATATGAGGCAGGCACAGCGACTGTCAGATGGAGAGGAAAAGGAAGAAGTACTAAGGCAGAGGGAAGGAAAGATTATGTGTACCATGGCATATGTTACCTATAACACAACACTTCAGTATGCAATTCTTATTTATAACAGGAAAAAAACTCTTCATTGGAATTTCTGAACTTGTCAATAGAGTAGTCATTAACGTTTTCTCTTCACTGAACTTCAAGTATATTTCCGTTGTAGAAGCCTTTGTGACTATTTTAACTGTACATTCATTTTCACTGAAAATAAACAAAATATGCTATAATGCAAAAAGGTTAAGGAAAGAAAAGGATTGACATAAAAAACAAGAATACTTTTTCATCAACGGGTATCATGACATAGCTGATAATTGTTAAATAGTTGAAAGGCTAGCAAATTGTAAATTATGAAAGAAAATGAGAAAACAAATTTCCATCTCCTTTCCTGAGACTCCTATTCAAGCAAACAAAAAAATTGCACGAAAACTTGAAAACAAACAAAAAATTAGAGTTAATGCACTTGTGTACTTAACCACAAAATCAAGTCAGGGATAGGCTGCTACCATAAGGTAAGACAGGTTGCAGACAGTAGTTTTTTGATAAAAAATCAAATGTCAAAAGAAAAACTCTGATATTTGGTTGTGAGCTTCCACTTTTCAGATAGGCATTTCCTAAATCCATGTTTGATGAGCTTTTCCAGCTATAAATTCTGTGAATTCCCTCTGGAGCAGTGCAGAGTGTGCTTCATGAAAATGTCATCTGCCAGCGCTGCAATTACTCACACTCCAGCAATCATGTGCACAATGCAGAATGGGTCGAATTCAGGTGAGAACGAGAACCAGCAATCAAGCCTCTGGAATTGAGAACAAAGCCATTTTCTTTCATTTGCCATCAACACAACCATCAAGGCCTTAATTATAAGGCAAGTGTCAAGCCTGGCTGCTGAAAGGCTTATTATTATACAGCTCAGCTTCAAATCAGTTTTGTATTGATGAACTGCAAAAATGAGGAAGCCAGCTTAGCCCCACAAGAAAAGAAACAGGGACTAACTGATTATGTGATTGGCAGGAAAAAACAAGGACATTAAAAAGGTTTTTTTTTAGGCAGTAAAAGCATTAGCGAATAGCACACCTAAAACCTTTCTGTAAACATATTTTCTATCTCCATAGCAGACCTGTGTGGTCTGAAAATTCAAGGACACTTCCTTCAGTCGAGATCACTGCAGAATCCACAAAAGACACTGCAAAAAGACTTCGTTTGAGGTTATGCTGGTTTGTAGACAGTAAGGCATGCTTCTGAATGTTCTCATTGCCCCTCACGTCTAATCTGTGCCCTGAGCACAGAGATGTTAAGTGAATTGCACAGGCAGTCCCAAGCCCTCGTCCAACAATTATCTGTTGACATTAGATTACCTGTCCTCACGTGGAACAGTAGATGAGAAATCACCTTTTAGTAAGCTGCAAGATTTATTTATGTTGATTCAATTGAATGATCAGTAAGTACCACATTAGAATTGAAAATCAAGTGTTCTCTCTTTTACCATTTTCACTGTGAGACTTTTAAGCATGACAAGGAACAAACGAACTGCAGGAACCAGGTCTGAATGTGGAATTGGCTGTTGATACAACATTACTGTTATCTTAAGTGTTAAATCTTGCTTTGTCTTTTGATTTTTTCAAACCCATACTCTGACTAAGCCTCTGCATGTCTTTTCTGTGACCGGAGAAATACGTGCTTAGCTCACTGCCTTTTGGCCATCTGAAATGAATAGGTGTGCGTGTATCAGGCAGGAAAGCATTTAGGTCAAGGAACATTGTATTGACAATTTGCTGCCTTTAATCTAAGATGGTGTCATTCCATAGCTCCTCACTTATACATTGATGCACCCAGTAGACATACAAAACAAACACAATTTTCCTCTGCAACAGACCACATCCTGAAAATCTCAGTTGCTCGTGCTTCAGTAGGATATTAAAGAATTTGAAATCGATGGCATAAGAAATTAAATATTTAACACAAAAAAAGTTGAGGGCACATGAGAGTAGCAGTCACATCCGTTTTGTCACCCGCTTTTATTGGTTATAAGCTGTTTGGGCTCTGCAATACAGTATTAGTTGTCTCTCACATCCAACAATGAAGTTATTCTTTCAGACATTATTACCTAAATACTGCCTGGTGAAATGGAATTACCACTGCTTGAAGCATGTAAATTGATGTAGTTCTCAAGCTACATATTATAGTAGAAAATCAACAAACAAAATCAAACCGAACTGATCTTGTTTTTAAAAATTGGTACCTTTCATATGAATCAACATAGTTTCAACCTCAGAAATAACCACACACACACTCGGGGCTGGTAAGAGGCAGGGAAACCTTTTCTATGTTGTTTGAGAATACTACACACACACAATTAAAACGCTTAGCCACATTAAAGTTGCCACTATGGGAGAAAAAAATATGTTTACACTGGAAAGGACAGTTGCTGTTCTAAAAATAATTCTGATGAAAGTGTTGTTTATAATTATTGCAACAGTGCAGTCCTACAGTTAGGACACCACCAACATACACTTGGCAGGAGGAAATGGTAGTGAATACAGAGGAGCTGCAAGCCAACAACTCTTATAAGCAAAATAACTGCGCAAAGTTGGGTGGCCTATGAACATTTCTAAACTTGAGTTTTATCACAGATCATATACCAGAATAAAGGGTGAAAAACGGAAGGATTAATGCTAACTTTTAATTGCTACCCAAAGTTTCTAAAATAGACTATGAGATTTTTGAGTCCACAATGAAGAACGACCCAGGACTTAGCAACTGGCGTTACCTAGATATCGCTTCAGAGAAACTCCAAGGTATAAATTCAGTAAAGTGATACAGTCAATTTTCTAAATTATCCACCAGACTCCTTCAGTTAAATTTCTGTCATAAATGTTTATAAGGATTTCATGGCCCAACTGTACCTTTTCATGATAGAGCTCAAAAGTTGTTCTCATTCCAAAGGTCACCATTTCAGCATGCAATTATTGCATGTACCAGAAAGGTGTCTCTCAGACAAAGGTTCTTATGTAAGTTTTAGACTGGTCAAGGTTATTTTTTCCATTTTTTGTGATCTCCTTTCTTACTTCTAAGTAATTAACGAAGGCCTTACCATTTACATCAGTACAAGAGGTACTGAACACAAGACTTGGTTTTCTCTCTACAAAAAGCCTGAAATGTAAAGCAAACTACAACTGCATCTTTTTCTTCACACTAACCAGTTAGTGATGGAGCGCTCATAACTTCTCAAAATAAGATTTCTTTCTTTGATGCTATTGTATAGTAATTTAACACACTCAGCTGTTTAAAAACTACTACTAATAAACAGAGCAGGACTAAGAAAGAAACAGTGATACCCACTGAGCAGGTGATACTAGATGGACTTTGATAAGTTCGGTAGGAGTAAGTAAAACTAACGTCTGAGAGAAAATAGACTGATCTGACTGTAACTAAAACCGCTCTTCTCCCCACAGTCTTCTCTCTCATCTCATGTAATCTTTGTTTTCATACTTTCACAACTTGACAATGGCAACAACATTTTGAACACCTTCAAAGGCAGAAAAACTCAAAGACCATTTTGTGTGCCCATTAATAGTAGAAGATAATGTAAACGGAATGCTTGGCCATAACTTTAGATGGACATAAAGGAGGCAATTTCCTTCATGCGAAATCAGTATTGGTCTGTGTTCTAAGCCTATCGCTTCACAGGTATCTACCAGGAAAATAGGCTACTACCATCTACAGACTTTGCTTATATCTTTCTTCCTTATTAAATCATTCTCTTGACTCAGAGACCTGAATAAAAAGAACTGCATAGAAAAAAACATGACATGTAAGGTCATGTAAAGTACACTGTATTCCACATCTATGTGAACACAAGCAGCTTTCATGCTTTTTTCCTGAAGGGAACTTCTCAGGCTTCCAGTTTGCATTATTGGAGGTAGAATCGTTATTATAACCTGAAGGTTATAATTACGTATTACTTTCGTCTATACACATACACATTCACTTGTATAGCTCTGGAAAAATAACAACTTCTTTTGCCATTGCTGTTTTTTCAGGAATACTCATTCTTATATAATTTTTTTTCTATAGAAAGTTACATGATCCTAATGGTAAGACAATTTTCAGTACAAGCTACCTCTTATCAACAGAGTATATCCTTACTATGGTTCAGTTTTTTATTCCTCACTCTCTACAAGATACAAAAAGATCTGACTGGAAAAAATAGTAAGAGAATTGGTTTTGACATCATTATTATTATTATGGCATATTTTATTGAACAGGGAAATCCTACAATCTGTATTTTAAATCATCAAACAGAATAAATGAAACAGATCAAAACTTCTGGGTCACTTATCTCTGAAAGCTTCTTTTTCTTGATCTTTCCTGTTTGATTCCTGGTTCATCAAGTTGCACTGTTCCAAAACAGTGGCAGCTTTGACAGCACGTGACTGAAGACAGAACGTATGACATACGGATCAAATTGTACACTAGCAGTAAAGTCAGGAACTGGCCGTACAAGTGGACTTTCAGAGTAGAAAGTAATCGAACACCAGGAAGTGTGCCTAAATCAGGACTCACAAGAAATGTGCTAGTCTCTGTATACACTGTCGTCTTTCAAGTACAAGAAAATTTTGGTAGTCCATTATTAGGATGATGTAACAGAACTAATCAAATCTTCATCAAAAAAAAAGAAATGCCAAAAGGACAAATACTTTTCTAATCAGGAGGAAGCAGAGGAACACACAGAAGAATTCTCTCTTTGACTTTACCATAGGAAATTTAATCTTACTGTTCCTCATCAAATTGCTGAACTCCTGGTAGCAGAACTGGAAAAAAAACAAGAAAGTCTCGCATCATGTACACTGCTCAGCAAGTTTTCTGGAGACAATTTGATGGCTCTTGCCAAATGAGTTATCATCAAATATCACAAGATGTGATACAGCTTGTTGCTAGGATGACTAGTATAGGTCTGGAATGTGATTGAGAGCAAAGACAGGAACTACTGAACTATGAAGTTCTATGAGCAGCTCACTAGCTGAGACAGATTAGCCTCTGACCAATTCTAAGCAAATATTCTGACTTGACAAATAATTTTTTCCTTGACTTGGTCAACATAACCAGTAATTTTTCTGTCATAAAATTTAGATAGAAGCTTCATAGTATTTTTACTTGCAAGTCATCTCAGTGGCACTAAGTAGCATCAATGCAGAAATGAGGTACAGGCATCTTTTTTGACAGAGGATCATAGTCCAAGAAGCTTCCTGGTACAGAAGTGAAATAAAATAAGGAAAACTGAAGCAGCTGTGAATCCTCTTGAATGACAGCAGTGGATGTTAATTTAATTAATTTCATAAATTAAATGTTCCTCTGGCTAATTAGGGTTAATAAATTATTACTTCTTTGCCTACTGTGATATGATATCATTCAACAGACTACTAACCTTGGATGGCATTACTGGCTGGGAATGACCTGTCAGAGCCATCTCTGATGTTGTAGTATCACTCCCTACACAGTGGGGAATTTAAGAGGTGAAACCTCTGGGAACTATCTCAAAACCACTGTGGCTCTCTGCAAGGCATGGCAAATCTTTATGTATTTTTTTTAAAAAGCCAAGATAGGCTGTTGTTTAATCTTTACAGAATTCTCTAATCCAAATTTTCCTTTAATATTTACTGCCTTTTAGAAGCTAGATTTCCAAAGAATCAAAAAAATCAGAGAATCATTCAGGCTCAAAGGAACCTTCAGAGGTCTCTAGTCCACGATGCTCTATGCAAGGTCAATACTGAATCCAGATCAGATTGCTCTGGGTTATTCAGATGACTCTTGAAAACCTCTAAAGACAGACACCTGAGCTTCTCTAAGCCACCCATTCTACTGTTGGTTTTCCCCTTCCATTCTTCTAACATTCACACACAAAAAGCTGGGACATGCATTACATTCACAAGCCGGTGTATTCACTCACCTATGACCAAGACTTTGCTCACTTCAACAAACACTTCAGATTTGAGTTTTTTAATATCCAGAACGTTATCTGAACAATTACTTTTCCTCAGAATCTGGATTTCATGGTAATACAGAGGCAGCACAGTTGTAATACACAACACTGTCACAATATATTAGCTTTACTTGGATATATTGAGAAATACAAGTAACTGAATCTCCCTGAATCAGTTAACCAACAACTTAATTTGTTCGGGTTTTATTAAACTTTGTGCTTATTTTTGGCTTGATTTCATAGAGGAAAGCATGCACTACTACTAGACTGGCTCTAATTGCCTGATTATTAGTACTAAAAATTAAAAAGGTCTTCTGATAGGGTTTAATGCCACTTTACTGCCTGCACTATCAAAACTGATTTAATCTATTGCATATTTAGCAATCTAATAATTTGTTCAGAAATGAAAGAAAAGTCAGCTCTTTAGCCTGATTCAGCGTCTTTTACAGTCAATGAAAAGGTATCATGAAAGATGACTCAGAAACTGTAGCAGATCAAACATTTCAGACAGTAGTGTAGGAGAACAGGGTATTTGGTGTGTGTGCACTAAATACACGTAACTACTTCAACGCACTAACTCCACCTCAATCTCTAGCAAATGTTTTACTCTGTTTGCATGCTTTTTTCTTTTTCTAGGCAATCCCTGCCTGAGTAAACCTCAGCTAGGCTAAGGTTTTCAGCCATTATCAGTAATCTATAAAAATTAACGTATATGAAAATGGTGAACTGCTTCTGTGGAGCACTCATCAGCATTCTGGAAAGTCTGACACACTCCTACTTTGGCCATCACATATCCTGTCTTGAATTACAGAATCACAGAACATTAGGGATTGGAAGGGACCTCGAAAGATCATCTAGTCCAATCCCTCTGCCAGAGCAAGATCACCTAGACCAAGTTGCATAGGAACATATCCAGGCGGGTTTTAAACGTCTCCAGAGAAGAAGACTCCACAACCCCCCTGGGCAGCCCATTCCAGTGCTCTGTCACCCTCACTGGGAAGAAATCTCATATTTATGTGGAACATCCTATGTTCTAGCTTACACCCACTGCCCCTTGTCCTATCACTAGATGACACTGAGAAGAGCCTGGCTCCATTCTCCTGATACCCACCCCTCACATACTTACCAACATTAATGAGATCACCCCTCAGCCTCCTTTTCTCCAAGCTAAAGAAATCCAGCGCCCTCAGCCTTTTCTCATAAGGGAGGTGCTCCACTTCCTTCACCATCCTCGTTGCTCTACGCTGGACTCCCTCCAGCCGTTCTGTGTCCTTCAGCTGGACACAGTATTCCAGACGTGGTCTCACCAGGGCAGAGTAGAGGGGGAGAACAACCTCTCTCCATCTGCTAACTACTCCCCTTCTGATACATCCCAGGATGCTGTTGGGCTTCTTGGCCACAAGAGCACACTGCTGGCTCATGGCCATCCTGCTGTCCACCAGGACTCCCAGGTCTCTTTCTCTTAACCTGCTCTCCAACAGGTCAGTCCCCAACCTACACTGATACCTGGGGTTGTTCTAGCCCAGATGCAAGACTCTACACTTGTCCTTGTTATAGTTCATTTAATTTCTCCCTGACCAGTTCTCCAGAGTGTCCAGGTTCCACTGAATGGCAAGCACAGCCTGCTGGAGTGTCAGCCACTCCTCCCAACTTTGTGTAATCAGCAAACTTGCTGACAGTGCACCCCAATCCCTCATCCAAGTCATTGGAATGCACCTTAGAATAATTCACTGGGGCAGAGGGCTGTTGAGTTGCACAGTAGGGTTACAGAAAACAGCTGGCCTGCATTTCACAGAATTGCAGAATTACTGAGGCTGGCAAAGACCTCTGAGATCATGAAGTCCAGCCTACCACCTGACACAACATCAGCTAGACAATGGCACTGAGTGCTACATCCAATCTTTTCTTAAATGCCTCCAGAGATGGTGACTCCACCACTTCCCTGGTCAGTCCATTGCAGTTTCTGATCAACTGTTCTGTGAGGAACTGCTTCCTAATATCCAAACTAAATGTCCCCTGGCACAGCCTCAGGCCATGCTCTCTTGTCCTATTACTAGTTGCCTGGAACTAGTGTTCTGGTTTTGTGCATCTCAAGCAGTTTCTGAACACAGTCTGAAATGGTGTAAAATGTTTCTCCAATCATTCAGGGATCAATAAAAATAATCCTACTTCATCTTAATAGAAAATAAGAACCAAACAACTACAGAAAGTTGTAGATTTCAAAGCCAGATTTAGCAAATGAAATTGCCTTAGATGAATTAAATTGAAAAAATAAGACCTTTATGTTTGAGGAAATGTTTCTACCCACAGTCATTTGTGATTGCAGGTAGTAAATTCTCTTGCCAGTTATAAGCTTTCTTCTCCACATGGCATGTACACAAGCAAATTTTAGTGCTAAGCAGGATACAAGTGATTTACTGGTTATATGTTAGTCCTCTGTTCAGGGTTGAACTTCATCCATCTGTGGATGTGCATTCAGGCAAAATACTGCCACTAACCATTTATGAAGAAACATGTTCGATCCTAAGCAAAGCCCATCCAGTGTAGCTCTTACCTGCACCCATACCTGCAGTGGACCATACTCATAAATTGTGAAAACTTGGAATGTTTCTCTGGGTTGTGGATTATAGTGACTTCTGAAGAAGCTGCACCAGAACAGGGATGGCAAGAGCTTTCCTAAGACTAGATAGTGGCTTGGTTTGCTCTTAATTGATTCTACAAGCATTCTGTTTAAAAAAAAACCTATCACACATGAAAAAAAATTATCTTTAAAAAAAAATAAAAGGACAGAGTGTTGAAGTCAAATACTTTGTGTTTTATCTTGAATGCCTGTCTTCAATTTCAGGCAAGACATCATGAGTACATCTGAAGACGTCAACATCTCATATAGATAACGCTTGATCATTATTTTTATAATTGTTTGAAATTAAAAATAACTTTCATCATTAAAAAATAACTGAAGGGGAAAAACTTAAATCCCTATTTCTAGCGAATTTTGCTAATTAACAGACCTGGCAGCTAAAACTGTCCTTCTAGCCATACCAGCATTTCGAGCATCGTGCAGAACACTATTGCAGTAAACAAGGGTAACTGTTACTTTCAACGTGATGGGAATCACGAGCCAGATGAGGTAAGTCTGAGGAGTGCTTTCATTAGCTTAATTATCACCAAACCTCAGGGCAGATAAAGAAAATTTTGTGCCCACACTGAACATGACACAGGGCTGAACCAATGGATATCATGTATGTAATTCCCTATTTGATACAGGGTTTTTTAATGTGTATACCTGTGTATGGAACATGTCTCCCTCTTTTGATCAGTGCAAACCTGACAGAATCCAGAAATAAACAGCTAATATATATAATTGAAATGCATGCTTTTAAATAAAGCAAAGCTTTGGGTTTGTTTTTTGAGGTGTTTTTGCTCTCTAGCACTTGCAGACAAAATTTGACTTAAAATCAGTCAACTTGCTTTTAATTACCATTAACCCCAGCAAATCTGTTTTTCTTTGTGTCTCTCCCTGCAGCACAGTGAAAGCTCCCAGTCCCACGTGACACACAGACCATCACAGAGCCCAGATGCTATGCTGCGGAAAATATTCATCCAGTAGCAGCATCTGGCCCCTTGGTGGGCTCCACAGGCAGTGAAGCTGACAGCTCTGAAGTTGCCTGTGGGTCTGTCATGTTGTTAGGCTGCTAGCTGAGCTGACTTACTCTACTCAGAGCCATTTTTCTTTGACTTACCTTTGATCCTGAGACATTTGCATATCATTATGTGCTTGGGGAAAAGTTCCTCTGTAGAGCTCTTTCGAGCCCTCTCTTTGTGCAAGAGGTGATACCACGTGAATGCAGTCACAATGTGCATTACTTGTGGTGTTGTTATGAAACAACCTCCCTTATTGCTTAAATAACACATCCTATGGTTAATACAAATTGATATGTGATATGCTGAGAAACCACACAAGATCTAATAGCAACCCTGTAAGTGACAGAAGACACGCCTGCATGCACCTTTCAAGCCACACATTAATGTATTCGTATGTTAGTCTCTTAAGACAGCAGACTTCAGGTTTTTTCTACTCTGATTCCCATAACCATTAGCAAAGGTAAACAGCACAGCCAAATCATGAGCAGGCAGAGAGTTGACACTCTGGGAAGCTGAAAGGGGAGAACAAGAGCAAATAAAAGAAAGGATGGCAGCATCAGAATCTAGCCAGCACAGCAGGAACAGGGACTGAGGGAAAATACGAGAGAGCAAATGATGATGAATCAAGTTCAAGGAGCATTATTGACAAGGTCAGCTCTTAAAGATTCATGTAGCCTCCACAAGCCATTCATTCCTAGGTAGGGGGCAGCTCCTATTACCTTTAAAGAAAAATATGTGCATTGGTGTTTCTCAACTCCCTGCTTCTTTCCCGGCAGGTACTCGTCCCTAAGGATGTCCTGTTATAATGCATTTCATGACAATAAAACAATAACCTTCTTTTTCTTCCCTAAATATAGCTATTCATAACTTTCAAATGTTATCAGGCTCTACAGTGGTTTTCACAGTGATATTTTCTTTCACTTTTTTAATGTTATGTGTTAACATACCAATTCACTCAGAAAATAAAATCTATTTCTTGTTAAATTTGAATGCAATAAATCACCTCTAAAAGACACAGGTGTTTGGATTTTCATCTGCTTTGACATAGAAAATGTTATAGGCTCCGCTAGAGACTCTAGAGTAGGTCCAAAATCAGAACTTGTCTAGATTATTTTATTCACCAGTACTGAAGTTAGCTCCAACACAGACCTAAGACAAACATTTTAAGTCTAACGAAGGCTTTTCCCTTAACTAACTGCAAGCCACAAAGCTCCTCCCTTCTAATGACTCTAAAGCAAATGATGGAGTTATTTGCTGAACCTGGCCCCACAGAGATAATGATAAACTACACTTGTGTCAGAATAAATCCTTTTGTATTTGTAAATACACAAATTTCAATTGGAAAACAGAAGAGAAATTGGGAATTTCAGAGTTTCCCCTTGTACAAGCTGAGAAAAACATCACTGAACAACTACTTAAGCATTTCTAAATGCTGCATGCTCTTCTGCCATGAGTCTAAGCAAAAGGAAAGCAGAAGCCTATTGTTCCTGGAGCCCTTATGAGCTTTGCCTACTGTAGTAGTCTGGTTGTGATGATGGAGGTAACACATAGCAAAAATTCATGTTCGTGCATACAATATGGGACATGGAATTATAGTGACTGAATCATAGAACCATTCAGGTTGGAAAAGACCCTTGGGATCATCGAGTCCAACCACCAACCCTACTCTACAAGTTCACCCCTAAACCATATCCCCCAACATTATATCTAACTGACTTTTAAACACACCCAGGGATGGTGACTCAACCACCCCTCTGGGCAGCCCATTCTAGTGCATGATCACTCTCTTCATGAAAGTTTTTTCCTAATGTCTAATCTAAACCTACCGTGTTGAAGCCTGAAGCCAACTGTATTGCTTCTTTATTTGGACTAAATATTAATTGTCCAGAATGAAAAATGTGGGTCATACCTTTGGAGAGACTTTTAATTTTATTACGATTTAGGTGTCATTTTATGGAATGACCCACCTGCCTAAATTTCTGGACCTAATATATTTATGCCAACCATTGCTCAGTGCCAGGTAAAATCAATTCAGTTT
The DNA here is from genome assembly GCA_028565055.1 of Phoeniculus purpureus. Taxonomy (NCBI): domain Eukaryota; kingdom Metazoa; phylum Chordata; class Aves; order Bucerotiformes; family Phoeniculidae; genus Phoeniculus; species Phoeniculus purpureus. The sequence goes on from JAOXOE010029802.1 coordinate 12,266, forward strand.
CGCTTTAACTGCAGGTTTTAGGGTACAACCAAAAATCTTCATAAGCTGAAATTTTACAGTTCTTTACACATACTAAATATCAAGCACAGTTTGCAGAAGTGACATCTGATTTTATGATCCAACTCTGTTTACACAGAAAATGGAATTTTGTACGCCTTAAATCTACCTCTCTTAGTAGCACAGTATTTTCCAGATCAGAAATGAATTTATAATTACACTTCTGTTTAACCAACACACCCAGGACTTTGCTTGAGTTGGCTTCACGGGCTGTTTTGGTTTTCCAATTGACAGCTGACAAGAAGTGAATGTAATCTGATCAGACAAAGTTAGATGAGAATAATCTGAAACAGCACAAATTCCACTCTGGGCAAAGTTAGCCAGTCAACATTAGGGGGGTCAAGCTAGAACCAGTAGTGATACTGCTTTATGACTTCATATCACGTGTGTGTCCACTGAATTACGTGCTCAAAACTAGATTTTCTATGTGGTTGAATTTAAGCTCTGAACTTTGAGTTTTCTACATAGATATCATCCAGTACAACGTTATAAGCAAGTAAATACAGGCTACATGTTGAATTACGATGCTGTTGAGCCTCTTTCAAAAGTCCAGCCTACAGTGTGAAAAAAATGTACATAAAGTGTTTGAGCTACAGTCTCACCTGTAAGTGTGAGCAGAATCTGCCTTTTTAAGTAAAGAACTTATGTCAGCATATATTGGTATTTTCAGTAGCAATTAATTTCTTTAATGCTGAATCTGTCTCATTAAATTAGTAGCTACTTAGAGAAAAAATTTAAGATTAACAGTAACAAAACCTAATACAGTTGTTACCCAAAGTCATGTAATTCCCCATCTTCTGAAGCAATAATTAAGCAATACTCAAAAATTTTATGCCCTTCTTGAGAAAACAGGAAAGTAGAATTCCAGCTCCTAATGCCTCAAGGTCTGATTTTTAGAAGAGCGTATGAATGAATATGCCCAACAGTCATTGTGTTGGAAGCTCTTCTGAAGACCTTGGTTTTGTGTTATTTCCTATTTCATGCCACAAGAAAAAACGGAAGAGTCAGCGGTGAGACTACACTGCAAAGTTTGTGAACACTGAGTTCACTACAGAGTTTCACATAAGTGAAAAAAACTACAAAATACATGTGACAACTGTAGGATTTGCTGTAACAGAACTTCTCAGCGCACAGTGTCAGGTTCCTAAGGTATAGTATTGACATGCATACTAAAAGGCAATAATGAAAACTACTTCAGATGTTTTCGAAGTACTTCATAGCTTTTTCAGTGCTGTTGAATCAAAGAATGTTGAATAAAATCTCAAATAAATCCACCAAATCCACTATGTCATCAAAGTGCCTCTCTTTTTACTCTGCAGTAACCTTTTTCCCCAAGTTGGCTGCAAAATGCAGCTATTCTTTCCATAGCTTTTTCCTTTCTGTAGACATTATTCTCTCCTTCTCAAGTTCTCTTGCTCCTTCTCCTCTCCCTCCTTTCCTGTCTTAATCCCTGCTTCTCTGCCCTCTTTCTGTCTTTCTTTCTATCTTCCCTCCTTCCCCCCTTCCTCCTTCTTTTCACAGAATCACAGAATATTAGGGATTGGAAGGGACCTCCAAAGATCATCCAGTCCAATCCCCCTGCCACAGCAGGATCCCCT